>CAJQUN010000642.1:0-264214 GCA_907163345.1 Haberlea rhodopensis | reverse complement strand
TAACAAGTATGTGAGCTTGTTGTGTTGTAGTGTGTTTTGGTGAAATGGTGTGCTGTGGCATTTGATTCTTGTCAGACAATCTATATCTTCTTTAGACTGGTTGTGAGTTGTGATAATTGGATGGTTTTCCTTGCCTTAGATTTTGCACTCTTGAGTTTGGTCTGATAGACTCAAAACTCGCTGGTGCCCTTTTCAGTGGCTTGGTTAACATACCCAATCTCATTTCTCAAACCTTTATCCTTGAAAGAGATTCCTGTTTGATATGGAGGCACTCCTGATTCATATATTGTGTTGGATCTAACAAATTTTATTTGTGTGACTTTGTTCTTTTCCAGCAACAATTTTAGTTTCATTTTTAGTGCTTTCATTGATACCAAAGCCTATGCTACAGTGATATCACCGACATTTCTTTGTACCTCTTGCAACTCATCTAACGAAGCTCTTGATTTTGTCCATGTTTTGAAAATATGAGAAAGTTTAGTTTTTGTGCGCTAATTCTCTGATTTTCTACATGGAGTTGTTCATAGAAAATTTTTAGCTTATCCAGCTCGATCTTCAGACTGTCACATTCACCTAGCTTAGCACAGTTGGTATGATGTGCTCATCTGTTTGATCTTTGCTTTCAGTCTTAAATTTATCAAATGATCCAGCTAGCGTTCTGTAGTCATTGGCCATATCTTGCAGTGCAAGTACAAGTTATTCTCGTGTAAATTCATCTGAGTCAAAATCGAATACCTCATCGTTCTAACTAGTCTCCTCGTCTGCCATTAGGCATTGGATCTCCTCTTCGCTTTCATGGAGGATTCCTCTGAGCTCTCTGACTCTGAATCAGTCTGAGCCCACTTACTGTTGCCTTCTTCTGCTACCAGAACTTTTTGAGCCTTTCCATAATGCCCTTTACGATCTTTGTAGTGATTCTTCTTCTTGTCATCTCGGTGTCTTTCCTTCCTCTCGTCTTTCTTTGGTCTGGTGCAATCTGCAATGAAGTGTCCGGTCTTACCACAGTTGTAGCAAGACTGATCGTTAACAGAAGCATCTTTCTTGACTTATATTGATGAGAAGGTTTAAAGTTCTTTTTATTTTTAAACATGAATTTACAAAATTTCTTAATAAATAATGACAGCATCATTAACTCATCTGTTTGATCAGGACTCGGTCTGTAGGGGTTAGATTGATTCTTAGAATGACTGCAAGTGCCTTGGTTGGATGAGAGGTGGATGTCCTGTCTGCTTCCCCTCTAGTGAAGTTAGCTTCGAATTCATAGGGCCTTGAGATCAGCGAACAGATTCATGGACGTTCGGATTTGTTCAGATCTTTAGATTCTCTCATTGCAATGGTTTTGAACGTCCCATTCCTTTGGTAATGCTCTGCATAACTTTTAGAGCTATATCTCTGTTGGTATCGTCCTCTGCCACGACTGTTCAGCTCATTAACAAGTGCCTGTAACTCGTTCATCAAACTCGTTTAGGTTTCTCCATGTCTATCTTACGGTTTCAAACTTTTGTAGAGCCACAGTCAGCTTATTCTCCTGGTCTGGTTATTCCCTTCACAGAGTTGTGCAATCTTCTCCCAAATTTCTTTGGCAGTGGAGCATAACTTGATTTTGCTGAACATATTCTTGTCCAGGGTTCTGAACAGAATATCCTTGGCTACATTGTCGAGATTAGCCTTTTTCCTTTCTTCATTGGACCAGGTAGCTCTTTCTTTTTCAATCATCTGAGGTTCACCACTTGACCCTCCCATGGCAGGGTTAACCATTAGAATCTTCATTGGTCCTTCTGTAATGACGTACCACATGTCATCATCCCGAGCTGCTAGGTGAGCTTGCATGCGGATTCTCCAATCATCATAATCTTCTTTTGAGAACATGAGAATCTTGTTGAAGGACGCCATCAGTCCAAGTATTCTTTTGATTAAGAACACCCGCTCTGGTACCACTTGTTAGGATCGAATAGGAGTGTTTAGAGAGGGGGGAGGGGGTGAATAATCACTCTACTAAAATTTATCTTTTATGATTTTCCTCGATTGATTTCACTTGGGTTAGGAAATGAAACCTATTTCTTAATCAATTCTAATCTGAACAGACCACTGATAGTGTGAGTGTGGAATCGGTCTGTTCTTGGTTAGTAAGACCGGTCTGATGGCTTGAAACACGAAGTAGTGCGATATGTAAATAGACAGAATGTGTTTCTGGAAGTTCTAAGGCAATTCCTTCTACGTCTCCCCGTCTTCCAATATAGGAAGGATTCACTAGAAGACTTTGAGTAATGCAATCCCGTTGTACAACCCCGATTCAGCTGGATTTACCCCACTACCAGATTGAAACTCCTAGTCTCTCAATCTGTTCAGACACCATCCGTCTGACAGTTACAAAGAACTCACTCTTCTATCTTAGAACAAATACAATCGATAGAGTGAATTATTCTAAGCACAAATAATCCTTAAGCGATCAAATAAAACAATAAGACGTGCTTTTAACTTTGAGCAGATCGACAAGATATGTTCTGCTCAAATGGATATGCTCAATAAGATGATTGATTGTTGATCTTGTATGCATGTTGTATCTCTTGTATTGTCTCGTATGTTGAGCATTTAAGTTGCACCTATATATAAGCATTTCTGCCTACGACAATATTTCTTTTTGTGTGCAACTCTTTACTTTGGTCAATCTCTGAACAAGCTGCAGTCTTCTATTTTAGACTATTTCCCTTCTGGTCTGTTCTTTCGGCGCTTGTCAGATAAGATCTGCTTTGTCTATTTACCATATAAGGTAAACTCAGTCTTTGGTCTATTTCAGCATTAAATGCAACATTAAATGCTTAAATAAATAGCGTTGATTCTTCGGACTGATGAACAAAGTTTGCTAACTTAGTCTGAATTGATAAGTTCTTATCTGATCTGTCTTGATTTGCGTCGATCTGGTCTGTTCTGATCTGGTTGACATCGACCTGGTCTGTACCAATCTGGCTGACATCGATCTGGTTTGTTTTGTCATTGTCTTTATTGGTCTGGTCTATTTTTGTCATCTTTAAAATCAGGAACCAACAAATACAATCAAATTCCAAATCTTGCTCCGCGGATCTCGCATTTGCCTAATATAGAAGATACAGTTCCATTAGTATGTCGACGTATTATGCAAGGCATGATAAGAGTTCGGTCAATGAGCTCGGTCCCCAAAAGAAGCCGCTAGACTGATTGGAGAAATGTAAACTAGTGAGACCAAACACGTCGGTCTATCAGGTCAGTCCTTACCAAAGAGGTCGGAAGGCCAGGCGAGGTCTTTAAAGCAAGACAGCTAGGTCGATAATAGAGCAATGTTGGCTTCTTAAGTGGTGTTTACTATTCAGGGGTATCACAATCCCCCTCCCTGTCGAGCTAACGTCGTAGAGCAGAAGCTTGTGTGTGCTTAGCCGACCTGATTTTGAGAGGAGTCGGCTCTCCTATCCGTTGATAGTTTAGGCAGGAATCCAACTACTGATTAATTCAAAATTTAAATTTAAATTTTGACCGTTGGGATGTCTGTTTGTATTCCGAGGTAAATCCCAACCTTTCAATGCATCCGAGATTGACAGTCAAGATTTGAGGAGGCTCCATATATATATACAAGACTTGGGTCCCTCATTCTTCTATTTAGCAATGATTGAAACAGATCGGCTCCGACCTCTCTTACTTATGTTATATCAATCTCCGTCTTTCTCTATCTGAAAACACCTACGTACGTTATTCTTAGTTGTTTTATTGAGAATTTCTCCTTCCTCTGATAAATTATTTCATTCCCCATTGACTAACGAGACACTTAGGATAGTAGATCAGTATGGTTCCTTCTATCCTGGGGGTGGGTGGGGGGTTATGATTCCTAAGGAGGTTGTCCGAGCCGAGGACACCAGAAGCTGGGGCCTCGGTCGGAAATGAACTTCAGCTCGTCGAGCCAAGCCCTCAGCCCAGGTCGGGATCTCCTCCAGGCAATTATCCATGATATGAACTGTATGTTCCTGCCCTGGATGATTCAGATGAGGCCCATATCCGAAAGCTCAGCCAAGCTCCTCTTGACTATGAATTCTTGTTCCCTCCCACATCCCAACGGCCTAACCAACCTCCTGAAGGTTACTACACCTTTATCTTGGGCAGCTAGAGGGGGATTACACTTTCCTTTACCAGAGTTCTTTCAAGAGCTCAATACATATTATCAGCTTAACCTCAGCAAATTCTCCCCCAACTGCTACCGTATTTTGCGCAGCTTGGTGGTTATTTTTAGGGCGTTTGGGCTACCTTATGACAACCCCTCCCTATCGTACTTTTTTCCAAATTAAGAGATCTGATAAGGGACCTTGGTATGTGACTAGCCGACCTGGTTGTGCTTTTGTTGGGGGTATCCTAGTAAGGTCAAGGATTTGAAGAATTACTTCTTTTTTTGTAAAACCTCCTCGACGAGCTCCTTTGTTTTGCTGGTTGAGTCCGGCTGATACAACCTTGAGGGGGAGAGCTAGTACTTATTTTAAGCAAGTTTAATAATCACTTTAAATTCTATTTGCTCGGTTATCCTGACCTCATGCCTATTGTCTCATTAAGTGGACAGAGTGATGAGTTTGTTAGTACAAATCGCTCTTCAAAAGAGTAAACAATAGCAGGCCCTTCAATCCCATAGAATTAAGGAAGTTGCGAATATTGTTGATGTGACGTTTGAGAGTCCTCCTGCGGTCGAGTAGGTTCCCTTACGCAGGAATAAGCAGGCTGAACCAGGGGGAACTGAAGGGACATCAGCCATTGATGCTCAACCTGTGAGGCAGGTTCGGATCCGGACTAAACCTTCAGACCCACCTAGGAGGCGAGAAGGGAAGTGAGTCGGCTCAGGTTGAGAGGCGTCATGAGAGGGTGCTGGAAGCCTACCGGGGAGGAGTTCAGCTTGTTGGAGAAGGGCCGAACTCAGTTTCCTTGGCTGTTGCTCGTGATCTGGCTAATGCTGAGTATGCCTTTTACATGAGCCAAATGGGATGGGTTGACCTCCTTACCCAAGTTGGCAGCAGTCTCACGAAGGTAATACTTGGTCCGACCACCTATATATATAGTTTTTTTTTTCATATTAAGTGTTTCCCCTCAGACCATGCTTTTGATGGGGGAGTTCGCATATCGGGCTACGATGATTCGAAGACAGGCCATCAAGGACACCAAAGTATTTGAGGCCACACAGAACACAATGGTCAAGGCCAAATCCCTGTATGAGAAGGAAGTGGCTGATCTGAAAGCTGATTCTGCTGAGAAGGAGCTTACTAAGGCTCGAAAGGAAGTAATCGAGGAGAAAGAGAAATATGAGGAACAGTTCAAGGATAAGCTCCTTACCTTCATTGAAGCTGGCTTTCAAGGATGTGTAAGCCAGTCAAAGAGCATGGATATCCTCCCCCTGATGTCTCCTTGGACTTTCTTAATGTAGATAAAGTGGTCGCGGCTCTTCCTCCTGGCCTATAGATATGAGCTCCCCTGTTAGGCTTGAGCTGCAGTTGTACTCTTCTGTTGTATTTGTTGTTGTTTTTTTTCTTTTTTGTAAGCTCATCTTTTGATTTTAGTGGAAGTGTTATGTACGTCATGTCACATCGGATTTATCACCAGTTTGAGCAAATTGTATAACACTGAAGGACTAAGTAAAATCAATAGAACTTAGGCATTCGAAACAGCTCGGACACTCAAGCAATGAGCATGTAAGCAGCTCGGCTGGTTAATCCACATAAACTTGTTAACTAGAAACACGTCTTATCAAGCATAATTGAGCTCAAATAAGATGTTATCAACCGTTTCAATACAAACAGATCAATTCTATTACGTCAGAGCTTGGTTAATATGTTATTGTGAGTTAGGAACAGGCTGAAGCAATCATCTAAGAGCCCAGTTAATATGTTAAGAACTTGTAAAGTAAAATCAGATCGCACCAAGAATGTAAGAGCTCGACAATTATTAACCCATAAAGTTAAATCAGATCTCACCAACCATTTAAGAGCTCAGCCAAGTGCTGATAAAATTGTAAAGTTTAATCAAATCGAACCGAACAGGTAAGAGCTCGGCTAAGTTAATAAATTCCCTAAAAGGGCAAGTAAAAAGAGATAGAACCAAGCACACAGCTCGGTTAGTTTACTAAATTCCCTGGAAGGGTGAGTAAAAAGAGATAGAAGCATGTAACAGCTTGGCTAGTTTACTAAATTCCCTGGAAGGGCAAGTAAAAATATACAGGACCAAGCATGTAACAACTCGGCTAGTTTACTAAATTCCCTCAAAGGGCAAGTAAAAAATAGATAGAACCAATCACGTAACAACTTGGCTAGTTTATTAAATTCCATGGAACGACAAGTAAAAAGAGATAGGACCAAGCGTGTAACAGCTCAACTAGTTTACTAAATTCCCTGGAAGGACAAGTAAAAAAGATAAAACCAAGCACGTAACAGCTTGGCTAGTTTACTAAATGCCCTGGAATGGCAATGTAAAAGATATAGAACCAAGCACGCAACAGCTCGGTTAGTTTACAAAATTCCCTGGAAGGGCAAGTAAAAAGAGATTGAACCAAAAACACGTAACAGCTCGGTTAGTTTACTAAATTCCCTGAAAGGGCAAGTAAAAAGAGATAGAATCAAGCACGTAACAACTCGGCTAATATAAGCTCGTGCTTCTGAGTTCGGGTGAAACCCTTAGCACGGTGTAACCATGTGCGAGGTGATCTAGTCATAAACGTGATCCCGAGGTTGGGTGAAAACACTTAAGCCCGGCGTAACTAGGGTTGATGTGAACTCGTCGTAAACGTGCTCCTGAAGTCGGGTGAAAACCCTTAAGCCCGGCGTAACTAGGGCTTAGGTGAGCTCGTCGTAAACGTACTCCTGATGTCGTGTGAAAAACCTTAAAGCCTTGCATAACCAGGGATGAGGTGAGCTCGTCGTAAACATGCTCATGAGGTCGGATGAAAACCCTTAGGATGGCGTAACCATGGCCTAGATGATCTCATCGTAAATATGATGTTGAGATCTGGTGAAAACCCAGCACTAAAATTATATATACAACGAAGTCCTCAAAATTATATTGAAATCATAAAAAAGCAAATTATTCGAAACCACAACCTTAAAAAAAAAACAAAAGACGTAAATTAAGAATAATATTTGCGGAGGTGATATGCATTCCAAGGCCTCTTTAATGTCTTCCCCGCAAGATCTACCAGGTAATATGCTCTTGAGCTCAACTTCTATACTATATTGAAGGGACCCTCCCACTTAGGATCTAGCTTGCCCACCTCCACTTCTTGCACCTTTCCCAGTACTAGGTTCCCCACTTGGAAACTTTTCTGAATAACTCGTCGGTTGTACATTCGTGCTATGTTGCTGCGATAGGTTTCCATTCTGATGGCGGCGGTTTCCCTTTTGCCTTCAATTAGATCAAGATCTTCTTTCATTGTTCTGGTCGTCGTAGAAATGTACTCATGATGATTCTGCTCCAATCTCGGCTGGGAGTACTGCCTCATTTTGATAGACCATACTGAATAGTGTTTCGCTCATTCCCATCCTTGGCATAGTCCGATAGGATCACAAGACGTTAAGTAGATCTTCCACCCAATTTCCTTTTGATCTCCCAAGTCTAGCTTTGATGCTTTGGACCAGAGACTTGTTAGTGACTTCTACTTGATCATTGCTTTGAGGGTAAGCGACAAAAGTAAAGGCCTGATGAATCTTTATGTGATATCCCTGAAATAATTATGTGCATTAAAATACACTGTTATAACAAGACTATGATTGGTGATTAACATGTATTTTGTATACATATTGGATTATGCATTGTGGTTGCATATATATATGTTGAATGCTTGGTGCACATCCCATGAGTCGTCGTTATATTCGAGTGATGATTTTAAATGCTTTGTCGCTGTCATTTGAAGCGATGATAGAATACTTGCCGTTGTCATATCGTAGCGAGGAAAGAATATTTGCCGCTAATATGTTGAAGCGATGGTACATGCCGCTGTCACATTAAAGCTAGGTTATTCGAATACAAGAAGTGCTTTGTATTTACGGTTTATGCATTTACTCATGATAATCATAATGTTGTGAATATGGATTATTATATGCTCATGGTTTGGGGGTTGTTCCTGTAGGTGCATTTTGGCATGGAGGGCTACGGCCAGGGTTGATGCAGTGAGCTGTGTGAGGAGTGCTACTGGTATAGAAAGACATGAATTCTTTTGTATACTTTTGACATAGGGTAGAGTAAATCTACAGACTTACATTCATTTTGATGGGAATGTAATTAATTCCTTTTTGGAAATTTTATTTTGGCACTGTAGTCCTTATGCTCAAGGCATCAACATGAACCCTTATACTCTGATGAATGCATGTTTAGCTCTATTAATGCACTTAATCCACACTTAAGGTAGCGAGGCCTTACACTTTAACTCTTTACACCAGGTCCGGATTTGAGCTCCTTGAAATTGTCTTCAATTATCAGAGATAGTCTTCCTTGGGACCCCATATTGATAGACAATGTTCTTCTAGATGAAGTTGAGGACCTCTCTCTCCTTGAGTCTTGTTAATGGCTCAACTTCTACCCATTTAAAAAAATAATCAATAGCCACAATCATAAACCTCTTCTGAGCTCTAGCTGTTGGGAAATGTCGTACGATATCAATGCCCCACTGATCAAATGGGCATGCCGCCACAATTGCTTTCATCATCATGGCGGGCTGAAGCTGGAGTCTAGAATTTCTTTGACAACTATCGCAAGATATAACCGTAGCTGTAGAGTCTTTCCGAATTGTAGGCCAAAAATACCCAGCGATGAGTACCTTTTTGCTATAAAATATGCTCCTAAATGATTTCCAAAGCATCCATCGTGGAATCTCTCATTACATAATTTGATTCTTTTGGTCCCAAAAATCGCAACAATGGCCGAGCAAAAGACCTCTTATATAAGATCTCTTCAACGATTACGAACCGCTGGCTCATCTGTTTGAGCCTATAGGCTTTTTTGGGATCATCTGGGAGCTTGGCCTTGTCAAGATATTCCAAAAGATCTACTCTCCAATCATTTTCTTCAAGGGACCCATTTGGATGATCTTTGCTGGAGGTTAACTCAATTTGAAACACCACCTCCCTATTCTGCCAGGTGCGAAGGGTACTAGCCATTTTAGCTAAGCTGTCTGCTTTTCCATTCTGCTATCTTGGGATCTGTTTGAACATTACTTCTAGAAATTCTTCTTTGATCTTTTCTATGGTGATGTCATATTGAATTAACTTTTCATTCTTAACCTCATAGACCCAATACATCTGTCGAGCTATCAGTTGTGAATCAGAGCAGACATGTATCCGTTTAGCTCCAACATTCCGAGCAACACTCAACCCAGTTAGTACTGCATCATATTCTACTTCATTATTGGAGGCTCTAAAAATCTAATCTTACTGCTAGTTGGACCTCATCTCCTGATAAGTGTGATTTTTACACTTAATTTTATATAAGATTAGGGGCATTTTTTTATTGATTCCTAGAAAATATTACGCATTTTGGTATATATTTGTATATTTCAGGAATCTAGGTCCATATGCATAAAAGTGGAGGAAATATGCTTAAATGATGAAAAATGACCAAACCGAGGAAACATGGAAAATGAGGGACGGAATCGTAATTTGCTAAAAATCAGAGGAAGCGATCGATCGCTTCAAATGAGGAGATAGATCGCCTCGAGGCAGTAGCAAAATGTGATCGATCGCTTCATTTGAAGCGATCGATCGCCTCGACTCGGAAATTTTGGGATTTTGTTTCCATCTTGGTTATTTTGTGTCCAACTTACTTGAAACTCCTCCAACATGATATATAGAAGATTTCATACGTTTTGGGGACTTTTGGCTCATAATAAACCCTACAACAAGCAGCCTGCATCATTCTCCTTCATCTTCAACCATCCATACACCATAACCATTGAAGAAGAGACGCATCGAAAGAGACGGGACGACGGAGCAACGCAAGGAGTCAATGCCTCTCGTTATTTCCTTATTTCTAACTCTAGTTCTATATTTTCATTATATTTTAATGTTTAGAATGTTGCAAAACATGTTTCTGCATTGTTATTTGATGAAGATTGTTGGCTAAGTTTGTTATCAAGACTTATGGGATCCTTTGTATGAACCCATGATTTAAATTGAATGTTTTGATTGGTTCTTATATATTTAAGTGCATAGATCATTGTTCTTCACGCTTTTAAGGGTTTGGCCATCCTTGAATGATAGTAAATTACAATTGAGATTGAGAGATAAAATTGTGATTCGATATAGTGATTTATGCCGTGGATTTCTGACTGATATCGAGAAATGAAGTCAAATACACATATGATAGCTATAGATATCTAGCAATCGAAAGCTAGAAGTTTTCATAGATCAACTTACAAATTAATTGTTCAATAAGGATACCGGAGTAGCTTATTACAACGTTAGTATTAGATTTGTTATAGCCAGACCAAGGTATAATAAGTGCTTTAGGAAAACTCGTTACCTTAGATTGTTTGAATTTAATTCTTAACTAATAGGCGAATTATGGGGATTACATAGGTGAATCGAAAGTCTTGATAATTGTTTCTTTTGATTATTGATCTTATTCACTACTGTTTGTTTGGGTTAATTATTGAGTTAATTTGTCACGTTAGTTTAATAATCACAACCAGTTATCGTAGACTAAATATAATTAAATTAATTGAGTTTGGTACTTATTTCCTAGTCCTCGTGGGTTCGACACTCGTATTTTTCATATCATTATACTAAAACATGACATTGTGCACTTGCGGTACACAATCGCTACACTGAAAAATACTGTTTAAAATAATAGCGATCAAGTTTTTGGCGCCATTGCCGGGGACTAGTTTTAATAATATCAAACGAGATTAGTTGGATGTAGTAGTCATTTGTTTTTTTTTGTTATTAATTTTTTTATGTCTGTGTCTTTTGGTTGATTGTTATAGGTTGTTATCTCTTGGTGCATGCTAAGGAGTAGCAACCCTACACTTGAGCCATTTGATCCCGAGATCGAACACACCTGTCAAAGGAGGCTAAGGCAAGCAAGAGCACTAATGGCTGATAATGAGGAGATTCCAGTACCACCAGTTGGAAGATCACTCATGGACTATGTCCATCCTTCATTCCATGGATCACTGTCTAGTATCACGAGATCCCCCATCCAGGCTAACAATTTCGAGATCAAGCCGGCTATCATACAAATGATCCAACATTCGGTCCAGTTTGGGGGAGCAGGTACTGATGATCAAAATGATCACATCTCCAACTTCTTGGAGATTTGTGATACATTCAAACATAATGGTGTCACTGACGACGCCATCAGGTTACGTTTTTCCCTTTTCTTTACGTGAAAAGCTAAATATTGGTTACAATCGTTTCCTGCAGGTTCTATTACCACCTGGGATGGGATGTCGTAGTTATTCTTATCCAAATTCTTTCCACCATCCAAGACGGCCAAGACGCGCAACATCATGACTTTTGCCCAATACGATCCCGAGACATTATTTGAAGCATGGGAGCGCTTCAAGGATCTAATGCAGAGATGCCCACATCATGGCCTCCCTATCTGGCTGCAGGTACAAACGTTTTATAATGATTTATTTGCTGATAACCATTCTATGATTGATGCAGCATCAGGAGGTACTATGATGAGGAATACGCCCGATGAGGCTTATACACTGTTAGAGGAGATGGCTGCTAATAGCTGTCAATGGCAGTCCGAGAGGAACGTGCCAAAGAAGCAAGCCGGATTGCATCAAGCGAGTGAAGTCACTGCCAAGGAGGAATCTAGGGGCGTTTTTGTATTGATTCCTGGAAAATATTATGCATTTTGGTATATATTTGTATATTTCAGGAATCTAGGTCCAAATGCATAACAGTGGAGGAAATAGGCTTAAAATGAAGAAAAAGGACCAAACCGAGCAGACATGGAAAATGAGGGACGAAATCGTAATTTGCTGAAATCAGAGGAAGCAATCGATCGCTTCAAATGAGGCCATAGATCGCCTCAAGGCAGTAGCAAAATGCGATCGATCGCTTCATTTGAAGCGATCGATCGCGTCGACCCGGAAATTTCGGGATTTTGTTTCCATCTTGGTTATTTTGTGTCCAACTTACTTGAAACTCCTCCAACATGATATATAGAAAATTTCAAACGTTTTGGGGACTTTTGGCTCATAATAAACCCTACAACAAGCATCCTCCATCATTCTCCTTCATCTCCAACCATCCATACACCATAACCATTGAAGAAGAGACGCGTCGAAAGAGACGGGACGGCGGAGCAATGCAAGGAGTCAACGCCTCTCGTTATTTCCGTATATATAACTCTAGTTCTATATTTTCATTAGATTTTAATGTTCAGAATGTTGCAAAACATGTTTATGCATTGTTATTTGATGGAGATTGTTGGCTAGGTTTGTATCAAGACTTAGGGGACCCTTTGTATAAACCCATGATATAAATTGAATGTTTGATTGATTCTTATATATTTAAGTGCATAGATCATTGTTCTTCATGCTTTTAAGGGTTTAGCCATCCTTGAATGATAGTAAATTACAATTGAGATCGAGCGATAAAATTGTCATTCGATATAATGATTTATGCCTTGGATTTCAGACTGATATCGAGAGATGAAGTCAAATACACGTGTGATACCTATAGATATCTAGTAATCGAAAGCTGAAGTTTTCATAGTACGGTAGTAGCTTATTGCAACGTTAGTATTAGATTTTTTATAGCCAGACCAAGGTATAATAAGTGCTTTAGGAAAACTCGTCACCTTAGATTGTTTGAATTTAATTCTTAACTAATAGGCGAATTATGGGGGATTACATAGGTGAACCGAAAGTCTTGATAATTGTTTATTTTGATTATTATTCTTATTCAGTACTGTTTGTTTGGGTTAATTATTGAGTTAATTTGTCACGTTAGTTTAATAATCATAACCAGTTATCATAGACTAAATATAGTTAAATTAATTGAGTTTGGTAC
The DNA here is from genome assembly GCA_907163345.1 of Haberlea rhodopensis. Classification (NCBI taxonomy): domain Eukaryota; kingdom Viridiplantae; phylum Streptophyta; class Magnoliopsida; order Lamiales; family Gesneriaceae; genus Haberlea; species Haberlea rhodopensis. Next base: position 251,198 of record CAJQUN010000642.1, on the reverse strand, counting down.
TTATTTCCTAGTTATCGTGGGTTCGACACTCGTACTTTTCATATCATTATACTTAAACTTGACTCCGTGCACTTGCGGTATACAATCGCTACACTGAAAATACTATTTAAAATAATAGCGATCATCTCCACTGGGGGAAATTAGTAAAACCCCAATTCAACTCCCATCATTGCTGGAGGAGCCACCCACAAATGCCTTCCATAGTCCCTCTCTCTCGGGATATATAGTTTCTGCAAGGAAATCTGCTAACGCCTGTGCTTTGATGGCTGTGTGGGGTTCGTACTGTATGTCATACTCCCCTAGCTCGGTGGTCCATTTAACTAGCCGACCTGAAATATCTGCACAACTGAGTATCTTTCCTAAAGAGCTGTTTGTTACTACAATTATAGGATGTGACAGGAAATAAGGCATGAGTTGTCTGTCAGTCATAATCAGCATTATAGCCAACTTTTTGATCACTAATACCTAAGCTCAGTCCCCTTTAAGGCATTGTAGGTATAGATCGGTTGCTGATCTGTTTGCATTTCTTTCACGAGAACCGAGCTGATGGCTTCTTCAGTGGCTGAAAGGTAAATAAAGTGATCCTCAAGTACATTAGCTAATATAGGTAGCTCGGCCAAGTATTTCTTCAGTTCTCCAAATGCTTCCTCAAATTTTTCATTCCATTCAAACTTATATGCTTTTCCTGTAAGGCGTTGTACCTCCTGACGATTCGTCGGAGGGGACATTTCACAATTAGCCCTAACATTTTCCGATTAGCTTCAATACCCCTTTCAATCACTATATAGCCCAGAAACTTTTCACTTTTCACCAAAACACACATTTATGGGGATTCAACTTTAACCCGTAGGACCTGAGAGTGGAGAAAGTTTCAGACAGGTCGGTTATGAGGTTGGTGCCACTTTTCAATTTTACCAGAATGTCATCGGCCTAACTGTTTCGAGAATACCTTATCCAACAGTTGCTGATAAGTAGCCCCTGCTTCTTGAGCCCGAAGGGCATAACAACATACCAAAATGTTCCATGTGAAGTGGCAAAACTCATATTATCTTGATCTTCTTCATGCAAAGGGATTTGATGATACCCTTGATAGGCGTCCAATAAACATAAGTACAGATGTCCTACAGTGGAGTCGACCAGTTGATCAATCCTCGGTAATAGGTAACAGTATTTTGGGCGTACCTTATTAAGATCTCGGAAGTCTATGCACATCCTCCATTTTCCCGAGCTCACATTTGAGAGCCACGTTGGGAATTGAACTTCTTGAATGTGACATACCCGTAGGAGTTCCTCCACCTGTTCTCTTATCACTTTATCTTTTTCTGGGCCGAAGTGTCTTTTCTTTTGCTTGACAGGTCGAGCTCCTGGGTGCACGTTTAACCTATGTTCCAAGAGGCACATGCTGACCCCTTTCAGATCATGAGCTCTCCAAGCAAAGATATATTCATTCTCGATCAGACAGGAGATGAGATCTGTTCTAATGTTTGTGCCAAGATCCCTTGCTATTTTTACTTTCTTATATGTTGAGTCGAGTACAACTGTTTCAGCTATTCGTCTAAGATATTTGGGACCTCTGTCAATGTGCATCAATACCTAGCTCTTTCAATACAACCGACCTCTCGACGAGCTTGTTTCCCTTCTTCTTTCACCTCTTCCACATAACACCAGCGGGTTGCTTTTTGATCTCCACATAGAACCCCGACTTCCATGCCCACGGGGAATTTAAGCTTCTGATGGTAAGTAGAAGCTACTGCTTGTGAAGTCCTTTATGACAGGTAGGCCTAGGATTGCATTATATGAAGATGGGGCCTCAACTACAGTGAAGTTGACCATTTTTGTTATATGTGTCATCCCATGACCAAGAGATAATGGCAGCGTAATCTGTCCAAGTTGTTGAATTGCATGTCAGGTGAACCCGTATAGGGGAGTGATGATATGCTCAAACTTTAACCCTTCTATCTGCATCTTATCTAAAGTGTCTTTGAACAACACATTAACTGACCTTCCAGCGTCGACAAAGATTCTCGTGAAACCATAATTTCCTGGTTACAATGACCACTAATGCATCATTGTGCGGTGCTATTATACCCTTCAGATCATCGGCCCAAAGCTTATGATTGGATCGTCTCTTTGAATTACGTCTTCCGCAATTTCAAAACTTTCCAACCTCATGCCATGACTTTTGGGAGCTCGGCTCGAGTCTCCATTAGTTGGTCCCCCAAAGATTATATTAGTGGTTCCTGGGGTGGGGTTATTTTCCACCTGTTCGACAATTCTCCTCTGATTTTCCGCTCCTCTTGGAGGGGCACCCCGTTCTCGGGATTGATGTCGGTTATCACGTGGTGTCCTCTCTCTTATATTATCTTGATATCGACTTCTATCACTGTAGTTCTGATAAGGTTCCCGAGTCTTTGTTAGAAGAGTTTTTTATTTGAGGATCTCTTCAGATGATTCATTCTACCTCATCTTCAAGCTTCCGACACTCGTTAGTTACATGGCTGTATTCTCTATGGAATCCACAATATTTATCAGATGGAGGCAGACGATGACCTTTTCTGACTTCCTTGGTCTTTCCAGCTTCTTCTTATCATCACAAATTTCCATAGTTCTTTCAAGGGTCATGGATTGAGGTGTGCGCGAAGCACTTTGGCTTGTAGGTCGGATGTCCTCATCGGCCTCTCGGCATGCATTTTCTTGCTTACCTCTACCTTATCTTTATTCTCTAATGGCCTTAGATCTGTCAGTTTCTGTCTCTGAGTGTCTTCGAGGTTGATATACTTTTCAACTCGTCCCAGAAGTTCATCATAGCTGCAAGGGGACTTCTTCACAAGTGACTTGAAGAATTCTCCAACTTTAAGCCATTGCGTGAAGGCATTAATAAGGACATCAATTGTTGCAGCGGAGACCTCTAAGGCAATCCATTGAAGTGTTGTACGAACTCTCTTAAGGATTCCTGTTCATTCTGTTTGGTAGTGAACAAACTCAAAGAAGTTTTTTGATACATCTTGCTATTGGCGAACTGGTTTAGAACTCCTCAAAGCAGCAAATAGTGTTCGGTCTAAGCAAATTAAACCACTATTGTGCCGAAAACATGGCATTTGATCCCATCAGAATACCTGTGCAGTAGAGCAGCATTCTCAAATCTTCCTAGGTGCTCTTCCAGGTCCGCGCTTCCATCATACTCTACCACTGCAGGCTGTCTAAAATTTTGTGGGAGCTCCTCCCTCAAGATGGCTTGTGAAAAGGGGCTTTCTTTCCTAACCAATGGAGTTCGGCTACTCAGGTGTTGACCTAATCGTCTTATCTCTCCCCATACCTCCATCGGAGCTAATGCCGGAGGCTCCACTCGCGTGTTTATATCAGCACATTCAACTCCATTAGGTTCGGGAGTCTGCTCTGGTCGAACAGGCGGTAATGCCTGATTGGTTTCTGGAGGTGGTGGAGCCTGATTGGGTTCTGCAGGTGATGCAGTGTTAGAATCAAGTATTCCGCATGGTTCAGTTGATGAACGGTGACAGTTGATCTATAGTAAGATCTGCAACGTTCCTGACATGAGGGGTCAGGCTGTGGAGGGACATTATGATTTTCAAGGTCAGGGCTTCCTCTTCCACCAGGGTTCCGCCTGACTCCACGCCCACTTCTACGTCTTCTATCCATATCAACGCCTTGAACACAAATTTTCCCACAGGGGCGCCAATTGATATCACCAAAAAGTGTGATCTTCAATAAATATTAATAAGAGGTAAGGTAATACCTCTCTGGTCTTCAATGTAAATAACAACGTCAACTTGCTTAGGATCCTTGCCTTAGAGTGACCTGAAATCATGAAATAAACGTGAGAAGGGAGTGAGCCGGAAGTTTTTTCGGCGTGTCCACTCTGACGCTCAAGTTAGGCGAGAGGATATGAGAAAATATATGATTGTAAAGTAAGTGAAATTTATGAATGCATAAACATATAGATTGAATATGGTATTCATAGGCAGAAAACTAAGAGTTATCGTGTGTCAATGATTCCTTTTATGTTTATCCAAATCTACTTATGATATGATAAGATCTTATGAATACAATCAAATCCCAGATCCCGCAGATCTCGCACTTGCCTAACATATAAGATACAGTTCCATTAATATGTCAACGTATTATGCAAGACAGGACAAGAGTTTGGTCAATGAGCTCTGTCCCCAAAAGAGGTCTATAGATTGAGTGAAGAAATGTAAATTGGTGAGACCAAAGACTTCGACCTATCAGGTCAGTCCTACCAAAGAGGTCGGAAGGCAACATGATGTCTGATAATAGAGCAAGGTATCATGCTAAGAATATCGTCAAATTTCCAATTTTAACATAAAGTAGTACTCCAACTTATTTTTGTATTCTCTTTTAACAAATTTGTATAAATAAAAATTATCAAATCATTTACTTTGACAATATGCACTTATGTCTAATATTGTACTTAAATAGTAAGCACAAACTAATAAAAGAAATAAAATATTTGGAATATGTTTGTTGTTTACTTTCAACAAACATTTTGGATACTAAAAAATAAAACCAAATATTATACTCATTATCAGATCAAGTGTTTTTGTCATTTTACTATAAATTATAGATGGTGATAACGATACAACTTAAATCTTCTAAATCATACAGTGGTCCAAACACCATGTTCTGATTGCAATTATTACAATCCCAAATACTCTTAGGTACCGTTTGGAGTTCGGGATAAGATTAGTAATCTTCGGATTATTAATCTTATCCCATGTTTGTTTCATTTTTTTTTAAAAAGTATCCTACTATATTTATCTCATTCTAATCCCAATTTGCAACAAAATGACATAAATACCCATCCCGCCTATTTTTACAATCTCAAAATTTGAAATTCCCACAAAAAATTAAAACCTACAACTTTATTATTATATTGTATTATTTTATTTATTTCGTTCTTATTATTATTATTATATAATGATTATTATAATATATTATATTATTATTATTATTAAAAATAATAATTTAATATTATTCATAATATATATGTACATATATATATATTATGATTATTATATATATTATTATGTAATAATAATAATTATTATTATAATATGTTATTAATATAATAATTTATCTATATACTATTTTTATTATTATTATTATATATATATATACACACGCACGCACATGTGTATATATAACATATATACTATGTTTATTATTATATATTATGATTACAATAGAGATATATTAGAAGAAGGTAGATAAAGGAGAGGAGAAGAAGGGAGAGAGAGGGAGAGAGACGGAGGAGGAGGAGAGAGAGAGACGATGGGGATTAGGAAATAGGAGAGAGATAAGATAGAAGAGGAGGAGGGAAGAAGAAGAAGAAGTAGGAGAGAAGGATGAGAATAGGAGGAAGAGAAGAATTTGTGTAGAGGAGAGAGAGACTAGGAGGATTATTACGAGGAGAGATAGGAGAGATACACAGACACGCACGGGGAGAGAGAGAGTAGAGAGAATAGAATAGAGTAGAGAGAGAGAGAGAGAGATGAGAGAGAGAAGAGAGAGAGAGAGAGATATATAGAGAGAGATGACTAGGTTTTAGGAGATAGGATGAGTATATATATATATAATACTGTATATAAATGATATATATATTACTAAATTATTATATATTCATATATATATATATATTCAAATATGTATATTTTTATTATTATTTATATTAGTATTATTATTTTTTATTTTATTTTATTAATATTATAATATTATAATATATATTATAATATAATAATAATAATTATTATTATTATATATTATATATACTATTATTATTATATATACATACGCACAATTATGATTATTATATTCTATATTATTATTATTATATTATATCTATACTATATTATAATGTTTAAACACCTTATAAAAACTAACTTGGTATGACCATTTTTACATTCCAAAATTACCCTCCTTTTCTTTTTAAAATTACCAATATCTAATTACACTCATGCCCTTACCAATCTAAAAACTTACCATCACACTTGATATCTATGTACCAATCAATTTACATTATGGCATTTACAATCATACAAATTACCATCATACATATCATACAAATTATCATATTATCCTAAAATAAATTCCAAAAAATTAAATATAAATATACTGTATAATCATTTTATAATTTAAATTAAAAAAAGCTAAAACCAAAATAAGAAACGACGTTACAAATCACAACAATTTACCAAAAAAAATGTATATGCACGCAAGACGTGCAGAATGCGACTATTAATATTATATTATATATACTATTATGATTAATATTATTTTATATATATATATATTATGATTCTTAGATATATATTATTATTTTTATTATATTTTATTATTATAATGACAAGGGTATTTTTGTCATTATACAATATAATAATCCTTATCAACCATCTTATTCTGCAATCAAACATCATATAACTTATCATATACTATTTTTACAATCATTTCACAACTTTTTAATCTTTACATTACTTATCATATACATCACTTAAAACGGTACCTTATGGGTTTGGATAAATGGATTTGGGTGTATTCAATTTCGAATTCATTGCCCAAATCACCTACACATGTTTTGCTGAAAAGAGACGCTGATGATTTCAAATCCACTTCTTTAGAACCATGGATTTGATAAGTAGTGTTGATGAATTTGAAACCTACCACATAACCATGTCATTTGAAATCCCCAACTTCTCATTTCTAGAACTGAATATATATTAAACCTACAAAACATATGTTTTCTCTATCCCGGCACGAGGCAACAGACAATTAAACGAAATATCACTCAATTTAGTCAAAATTTCCATAATTTGCAAGCATATCTTGCTCCAGAAAAACAAATATAGATCTTGATAATCAACCAAATGAAGGAAATTCGAAAAAGAATACAAAAATTGTAAAAGACATGAAAGAAATTAATACTTTATTATAATGGATTCATTTACAAATTAAAAAATATTAATCATTTTCAAAAAAATATTTATTTTTGAGTATAAAATTTAATCCTTTTATATATACAAATTGTATATGATCTTTATTACAAATTTACCATAGTCTTTAGTTTATTTTCAAAGTGTGTAGATAACAATTAAGGAGTTTTTAGAATCTAAATTTCTCCACTTTTAGCCCAATAATGTAATTAAAATGAATGAATTTAAATCCATTTTGAAATTCTATATTCATCCAAACAAAGTATTTCATTAAATTTAGAATTTTAAATCCATGAATTTCAAATCTGTTGATCTAAAATCCTATCTCAAATCCAAATCAACCAATCTAAACACAACCTTATTTCATTTTACGTCTAAAATAAAGTCTTCTTTATTAATTCTTAACTCGTCTTCGAATCTTTATATAACGACGATAAAAGATTTAAAAGATAGAATTTAATAAAAGCTCATATAATCTCTTCATAACACGAGGACCATTTTATGCCAAAACAAAGTAAGGGTAGCATACCAAAGTATTGAATTAATATGGGGGTGGTCAAAATGTTTCTTGCATTAAATCTGTGTGTATTTCCTAATAAAGCTATTATATTCTAAGGACCCAATGTTGTTTGTCTTAATTCCTACGTGCCCTTGTAAATATACTCAAAACAAAATTCCCGTGTTATAAATAAAAGTCAAATTTTCATGTAAGACGTACAAATTACAATATATATATATTATTATTATTATTATTATTATTATTATTATTATTATTATTATTATCATCATTATTACTCTATCCCTGGTGGAGTAGGGTGACAAACCATCAGGCTAGCCATGTGACGTCAATTGTGTGATATTTTTGGTTGCCTGAATTTTCAGGTTTATAAACTCTTTCAAACAGCTTATAAAATTTTACTATAAGATTTTAAATGACAACATACTGTAATAAAGTTTATTATGAACTAATTTTAATAAGAATATTGAAAACTACTTGTTACCTCATTTTTTGGTTCGATTTGATAACAAATGAATTTATACAAGAAATGATTAAACATCAAGATTTTTTACGTGGAAATTCCGAAGGGAAAAACCACGGGACCTAGTCCAGTTTGAATCTTCACTACAAACAACCGGATGATCTACAATGTTTTTTACAAGAGAACATGGAGGAAAAAAATCAGAAATCGGATGGGGGGAGAGGAGCCGAACCGCTGCTGCTTGCCATCATCCAGCCTCCCGCCCTCTCTCTAACCTACTGTTCCCCATATCATTATGTTAGTGGGCTTTCAATTAAGGCCCTCAATTAAGGCTAATGGGCTCTTAGTTAATGGGTCAAATAATTAAGGTTAAAGGACCTTCACAATTAATTGAATTAAAGCGGGCCAAGGTAACGGGCCATAGAAAATTGGCCAAGATAAATGAGCCCTAGTATATTATGTGACCGGGTCGAGCCCATAGAGCTCGGGTCTAAACCGCACCGGGACAATTATCGGGGTATCATGAGTATCCCCCTCTAGTCGAGCTAGAGTAGCGCTGTATCGACTTCAATTGGTTAGGTGAGGACCCGTATCGGTAGTTCTTTAAATGACAAACCATGATGTGACCTTGCGTCGTGCTGAGTTCCCAAGTCCTGTTGTCGGCAGAGCCATGACAATTTGAATGCCGATCCTTGATAAAGTAGGTGGCTCATAGAACTCATATGAGGAACCGGTGTAATCACGGTACTGAGCTTCTGTCAATAATAGTAGGTCGGACTAGGCAGTAGGAATCCGAACTGAAGCTACAATAATTGATAATTCCGAGCTGACAAAGGTGATCGAGAGCCCCGAGGTAATAAAACTGAGCTAGAAGCAAATAAACATATCCGAACTCCAGGAATAAGAAATATTCCGAGCAGATAAGACCAATACGGACTATGTTTATCTTGGTTGAGCCGGCCTGAGCAAATAAAGCTCGCCCGACCTAAGCTCCAGAGATGATAAAATAAGTGAAAGAATTATCTCCCAACCTGAGCTCCTGAGATGATGTATGAGAAAATAATACCCATCCGACCTGATATGAACAAATATTGCTCGCCCGACCTGATATGAGATCTACAAGCAAACTACGCTTGCCCGACCCGGTCTAATCTCCAAAGATGAAATATATATGAGCTAATAACATTGGTCCGAGCTGAGCTGAACTCCACACGATAGGTAAGAGCAACTAATGCTCGCCTGAACTCCATAATCAATAAATCTTAGCTCCGTCCCATAGCAGATAAAACCCGTCGAACTCCAGAGCTAATAAACGTGCGGACATCCAGAGTTAATAAATATGTCGTTCTGGGCAAACAGAATACAGCTGAACTCCAGAAATGATCCATGGACAGTTAATAAATCCGGGCTTATAATACCGAGCCGAGGAGTAGATAAGTTGATGTGAGCACCAGAGACGAGATATATCGAGTTGAACTCATGAAATAATAAAGTCATGCTCTGGGTAAATAGATACAGTCGAGCTCCAGACAATAACCATGGAGCAAATTAGACTCTAGTGTTGAAACTGAGATGGCATGTTATAAGGATGACATGTTACCTGAGCAGGGCTGACCTTCAACAACGACTCTGAAAGAGTTCTAAAATAATTATAATATGGGATTAAATATAAAACAGGGATGACCTGTTATCCGCGCATGGCTGACCTGCAATAACAACTATGAATAATTCTAAGAAAATTAAATCTTAACAGGGCTAACGTGCAAGGACAACTAGAAATAACTCTTTATAGAATCAAATCTTAAAACATGGCTGACCTGTTTTCTTGGCAGGGCTGACCTGCAGTAATATCTCGAAATAATTCTAAGTACATAATTAAATCTTAAATAGGGGCTGACCTGTTTTCTGGGCAGGGCGGACCTGCAATAACAACTAGAAATAATTCTAAGAGAATTAAATCTTAACAGGGCTGACGTGCAAGGACAACTAGAAATAACTCTTTATAGAATCAAATCTTAAAACATGGCTGACATGTTTTCTTGGCAGGGCTGACCTGCAGTAATATCTCGAAATAATTCTAATTACAGAATTAAATCTTAAACAGGGTTGACCTGTTTTCTGGGCAGGGCGGACCTGCAATATCAACTAGAAATAATTCTAAGTACAGAATTAAATCTTAAACAGGGCTGACCTGTTTTCTGGGCAGGGGCGGGCATGCAATATCAACTAGAAATAATTCTAAGTACAGAATTAAATCTTAAACAGGGCTGACCTGTTTTCTGGGCAGGGCGGGCCTGCAATATCAACTAGAAATAATTCTAAGTACAGAATTAAATCTTAAACAGGGCTGACCTATTTTCTGGGTAGGGCGGACCTGCAATAACAACTAGAAATAATTCTAAGAGAATTAAATCTTAACAGGGCTGACGTGCAAGGACAACTAGAAATAACTCTTTATAGAATCAAATCTTAAAACATGGCTGACCTTCAGTAATATCTCGAAATAATTCTAAGTACATAATTAAATCTTAAACAGGGTTGACCTGTTTTCTGGGCAGGGCGGACCTATTTTCTGGGCAGGGCAGACCTCCAATAACAACTAGAAATAATTCTAAGTACATAATTAAATCTTAACAGGCTGACATGTTATCTTGGCAGGACTGACCTGCATTAATAACTAGAAATAATTCTACAGAATTAAATCTAAAACAGGGCTGACCTGTTAATCTGTGCAGGGCTGACCTACTATAATAACTAGAAATAATTCTAAGTACAGAATTAAATCTTAACAGGCTGACCTGTTAATCTGTGCAGGGCTGACCTGCTATAATAACTAGAAATAATTCTAAGTACATAATTAAATCTTAACAGGCTAACATGTTAATCTGTGCAGGGCTGACCTACTATAATAACTAGAAATAATTCTAAGTACAGAATTAAATCTTAACAGGCTGACCTGTTTTCCTGGCAGGGCTGACCTGCCTGAACTCCACAGATAATTAACCGAGCACAAAAAGTCTCGCTCAGCCTGAGCTCACGAAATAATCAATACAAGCAGATAATGTCCTCGTGACCTGAGCTCCAGAATAATAAACCGAACACATACAACTCCTACGCCCTGAACTCCAGAGCTAATAGATATGCGAAGATAGAGCTCATCTGAATTCACGAAATGAAAGATGTCCTGAGCTCTTGAGCTGATAAAATACTGAGCAAATAAAGCTCCTCATATGATCCCAAAGAATAAATATGAGCAGATAAGACATGTCTGGGCTGGACTCCTGATAATAAATATGAGCAGATAAGACATGTGCTAATATTTGCCAGGGCCTCATACACCTGGGCTTAAGCAATCAGGGCGGACCTGTGCTAATAGTTGCCAGGGCCATCATACATATCATACAAATTATCATATTATCCTAAAATAAATTCCAAAAAAAATTAAATATAAATATACTGTATAATCATTTTATAATTTAAATTAAAAAAAGCTAAAACCAAAATAAGAAACGACGTTACAAATCACAACAATTTACCAAAAAAAAATGTATATGCACGCAAGACGTGCAGAATGCGACTATTAATATTATATTATATATACTATTATGATTAATATTATTTTATATATATATATATATTATGATTCTTAGATATATATTATTATTTTTATTATATTTTATTATTATAATGACAAGGGTATTTTTGTCATTATACAATATAATAATCCTTATCAACCATCTTATTCTGCAATCAAACATCATATAACTTATCATATACTATTTTTACAATCATTTCACAACTTTTTAATCTTTACATTACTTATCATATACATCACTTAAAACGGTACCTTATGGGTTTGGATAAATGGATTTGGGTGTATTCAATTTCGAATTCATTGCCCAAATCACCTACACATGTTTGGCTGAAAAGAGACGCTGATGATTTCAAATCCACTTCTTTAGAACCATGGATTTGATAAGTAGTGTTGATGAATTTGAAACCTACCACATAACCATGTCATTTGAAATCCCCAACTTCTCATTTCTAGAACTGAATATATATTAAACCTACAAAACATATGTTTTCTCTATCCCGGCACGAGGCAACAGACAATTAAACGAAATATCACTCAATTTAGTCAAAATTTCCATAATTTGCAAGCATATCTTGCTCCAGAAAAACAAATATAGATCTTGATAATCAACCAAATGAAGGAAATTCGAAAAAGAATACAAAAATTGTAAAAGACATGAAAGAAATTAATACTTTATTATAATGGATTCATTTACAAATTAAAAAATATTAATCATTTTCAAAAAAATATTTATTTTTGAGTATAAAATTTAATCCTTTTATATATACAAATTGTATATGATCTTTATTACAAATTTACCATAGTCTTTAGTTTATTTTCAAAGTGTGTAGATAACAATTAAGGAGTTTTTAGAATCTAAATTTCTCCACTTTTAGCCCAATAATGTAATTAAAATGAATGAATTTAAATCCATTTTGAAATTCTATATTCATCCAAACAAAGTATTTCATTAAATTTAGAATTTTAAATCCATGAATTTCAAATCTGTTGATCTAAAATCCTATCTCAAATCCAAATCAACCAATCTAAACACAACCTTATTTCATTTTACGTCTAAAATAAAGTCTTCTTTATTAATTCTTAACTCGTCTTCGAATCTTTATATAACGACGATAAAAGATTTAAAAGATAGAATTTAATAAAAGCTCATATAATCTCTTCATAACACGAGGACCATTTTATGCCAAAACAAAGTAAGGGTAGCATACCAAAGTATTGAATTAATATGGGGGTGGTCAAAATGTTTCTTGCATTAAATCTGTGTGTATTTCCTAATAAAGCTATTATATTCTAAGGACCCAATGTTGTTTGTCTTAATTCCTACGTGCCCTTGTAAATATACTCAAAACAAAATTCCCGTGTTATAAATAAAAGTCAAATTTTCATGTAAGACGTACAAATTACAATATATATATAAATATATATATATATATATTATTATTATTATCATTATTACTCTATCCCTAGTGGAGTAGGGTGACAAACCATCAGGCTAAGCCATGTGACGTCAATTGTGTGATATTTTTGGTTGCCTGAATTTTCAGGTTTATAAACTCTTTCAAACAGCTTATAAAATTTTACTATAAGATTTTAAATGACAACATACTGTAATAAAGTTTATTATGAACTAATTCTAATAAGAATATTGAAAACTACTTTTTTATTTATAATATATGTTCAAAATTAACACAAAATATAAAGGATAAATGCACTTATCACATAATCTCTTTTGGATCCAAAAAGCTTTGGGTACCTATCTTTTTTTACAAGTGACAGAAAATCACATAAACAATCGGTATCAACAATCAGTTGGTATCATACGACACATGAAAATAGCAAATTAACAACCGATATCAGACTGGCTATGTTCAACAGTAGAACATCCTCAACAAATTATTTCCAGCAAATGATGTCAATCTACTAGTTCACATCAACGTTCTATTTTTTTTAAAAAAAATCTATTTAGACATTACATTTGGTGCTTTAATTTATTTTTCGTTTAACAAGATATCCAAACTTACGCCTGACTAATCCTTGGGTGACAACTCCGACCCCTCAGGACCGTCACCAGTTGGTGCTCTATTTTGAGTCGCACAATAATTATCAAACACTTACTTTTTGTCAAGTGAAAAATAATAATTTTATCATCAATCCAATAAAAAAAGGGTAAATTCAATTAAAATCCCCATACCCAAACATAATTTTAACATTCATCCATTTGTCAAAGATTCTTTATTTAAACTCTATTATGGCTCTTAATGATGATTATGAGGTGAGTATGGTATTATAATTATATGTGGATGTGAAATGATACGAGTATGCGATGGGCATGGACTGATTATACATTTCAGGGTGAATGTAAGGAATTATGTGGAATTAGTAAATTTGGCATGATGCAATTTGATCGCGATTATTTACCGCAAGTGCACGGTGTCCAGTTTTAGTATCATGTATGAAAGGTACGGATTGTCGAACCCACGAGGACTAAGAAATAAGTATCAAACTCCACTAGTTTAACCATATTTAGTCTACGATAAATGTTTGTGATTAATAAATAAAGTGACTAATTAATTCAATAATAAACCCAAACAATCAATAGCGAGTAAGAATAAAATCAATAGAGACAATTATCAAGACTTTCGGTTCACCTATGTAATCCCCCACAATTCGTCTATTAGTTAAGAATTAAATTCAAACAATCTAAGGTGGCGAGTTTTCCTAATTCACTTGTTATACCTTGGTCCGGCTATAACAAACCTAATACTAACGTAACAATAAGCCACTCTCTTACCCTTATTGAACAATTAATATTGTAAATCGATCTATGAAAACTTCTAGCCTTCGATTTTGGTAAATCTATTGCTATCAAACATGTATTTGACTTTATCTCTCGATATCAGCCTGAAATCCACGGCATAAATCACTATATCGAATTCCAATATCCTATGGTCAATTCAATTGCAATTTAATATCATTCAAGGATGGCCAAACCCTTAAAAGCATGAAGAACAATGATCTATGCATTTTGATAAATAAGAATCAATCAAAACAATCAATTTAAATCATGGGTTCATACAAAGGATCACGTAAGTCTTGATAATAAACTTAGCCTAGAAACATATTCATAATCAAATGCAAAATTGTGTTTTCCAACATCAAAACATAAGGAAATCAAATAGAATCAAATAAAGTTTAGAAATACGCATAAACTAGCGATGTTGAATCGCCTCGTCTGTTCCATATCCGTCTCTTGCTGCTTCGTGCGTTGTGCTGTACGTGACTTGGTCTTCAACTCCTTGCTGCCGTGCGTGAAATCTCCTTCTCAGTCTGCTGTTCACCTTTCTTTCTTCTGATATCGTCCAAGTCACGTCCAATTCCTTCACTAATTATTTACGTGAAAATCCCTCACGTTTAAGTATCTGTACGTTCAGAATGAATACATGGAGTAAGTCTGCACCTTGATCGCTTCTCCCCTTCTTTTCCTTGCTCACTCTCTTCCTCCTGATCTATCTCCCACGTCTATTGCTTCCTCTCTCTAATATATCTGATATCCTCTTGCTTCTTCACGTAAATCTGCTCACTTACGTTGCTTATCAGATTCTGCTCATGTACGTTCTTCTGATATCTCTTTTTGCTGCTCCTGTTTCTTTGCTTCTCTGCAATCTAAGTCACGTACGTTGCTCTACTGAGACGTGTATCTCTCGTCTTTTTTTTTTCTCCTTTCTTATCAGCTTTCTACGTTAATTTTCTCACGTCACTCTTCTCTCAGATAACTATTGCTCCTCTATTCTTCACGTCCGTTTCCTCCCGTCTGATCTCCCTTACGTCTCTTTTTGTCAATGTTTATCTTTACGTCTCCTCTAATATGTTCTCACTTCTGCTCACTTTATTATTTTGTTGCTCACGTCTATCTCCTTTTTAAATCCGATCATGTCTCTTGCTTCTCTTAAACTCTCCAATCCGTTTATATGTGTTGCTCACGTCTGAATGTATAAGTAATGTGTCCCACTTGATTTCATAATATCCGGTTGTGCTCGGTTTGGTCATTTTCAATCAATTATAGCTTATTTCCTCCACTTCTATACATTTGAACCTGGATTCCTGAAATATACAAATATATACCAAAACGCGTAATATTTCCCAGGAATCACTACAAAAACACCCCTAATCTTATATCAAAATAAGTGTAAAAATCACACTTATCACAATTGAGCTTTGTTGTAGTAATCTAGAAAAGCATGTTGAATTTATAATTATGGTGCATTTTGTTGGTTAAATGCTTTAAAAATCAAGGGATGATATTTACTACAACATGCCATGTTTAAAAGGGACTACCCACTCTTATACTCACTTACCCCTCTAATTCCCTCACTCCCCACCACACATCTCTATCACTCAAACACTCCCCACAAAACCCTTCTTTTAATAGACTAGAGCAAGGATGAAGAGAAAGGAGCTTATATTGTTTGAGTCTTGCTAAGATTTAAAGACTAAGGTGGTAAGAACACATCTTATTAAATGCGGAGCATGGTTAAATGAGTTTGGGTTTATGTTTTTGGGGAAAAATAACTTGTATTTGTGTGTTTGTTGAGTTTTGAGTTTTTAGTGTTGTTATTTGCCGTGTTATGAAGTTTATAGCATGTTGGGTTGCAAAGGATTGAAGGGATATGGTGTATAGTGGATTGACATGGACTTAGTGTGTACAAATGGGTTTTTTTTTGCATTTACAGGGCTCGTTGATCGATCGGTATGAAGCCACCGATCGATCGCGCGTGTATGAAACTGAACATGGGCGAAGATCGTCTCAGCGGTCGATTGAGAGAAACTCCTGATCGATGGGCAGGTCTTCTCGATCGATCGGGAGAGCCTTCTCGATCGTTCGAGGAGGGCAGGGTTTTGGTGCAAAAATTAGAGCGCGATCGATCGCCCGATCGATCACGAGTTGTGGGTGATCGATCGCGAGGCATAAAAAGTGGAAATGATGGATTTTTTATGTTTTCTTGGGAATTTTGTGTTGGAACTTAATATAGCCTCTAGTATTGAGTTGTTGCAATTGTATAGAGCCTTCCCAAGCGGCGGCACAACGCAGGGGATAGTTTTCTGAAAACACCATACTTTTGGAAGAAAGTTAACGTACGAGCATCGATGCTAAACTGTATTTTTACATATTAAATTATGCATTGTGGATGCATGAATTGGATGCTTTGTGTATGTTGTGAGTCATTGGTATATCGAGTGATGATTATTATTGTCATTTCGAAGCGAGGAATAGAATACTTGCCGCTGTCAGATCGTAGCGATGGGACATTTGCCGCTAATATGTCGAAGCGAGGATAATGCAGTTGTCATATTGAAGCGAGGGATATTATAATACCGCTGATATGTCGAAGCGAGGGGCACTAGAATGCCAGTGTATTGGTTATTGGTATGATGGTATGTAATTATGTCTTGACATTGAAATTAAACTGTATTATAATATGATAATTATGAATATAAGTTGTGGAACAGGGACAACCAGAGAGAGCATATTAAATGCATGGAATACAGGAAGTATTTTCGTATTAACGATTTATACATTTTTATATTATGATCATATTGTTGTGAATATGATTTATTATATGCTCATGTGTTGTGGGTTGTTCCTGTAGGAGCTTTTGGCAAGGAGAGCTAAGGCAAGGGTTGATGTGGTGAGCTGTGTGAGGACTAGTACTACTGGCCTAGAAGGACATGAAATTCTTTTGTATAGTCTCTAGGCAGGAGTAGTGTAAATCTATAGTGCTTACATTATTTTTGTTGGGAATGTAATTATTTTGGAACTTTATTATTGATACGTTAGTCTCTAAGCTCAATACATCAACATAAACCTTTTTACTCTGTTAAATGAATAGCTCTTCTATGCTCTTAAATCACACTTACGGTAGTAAGGCCTTACAAGGAGACTAACTTGTTAGCTTCTCATATAATGAGGCTGGACTCGAAATACATAGACTGAATTACAAAACAGAAATACTACAAAGTAAGAAAGAAAGAAATTATTACAAAACTATGAAGATTGAAAAGATTACAGCTTGGTGGCTACAATTTTTATTTCTGAGAAAACTATGGAGAATTTTCGATGTCCTTAGCTTCCTCTATGTCTGGCCTTATATAGGCATGAATCCGGACTTCAACTTCGGATTCCAAACTCTCGTTCAATGTTAAGTGCACCTGTGAGTGCACCTTTATCTCGTGGTCTGGCATCTTTTGTCTGAGTGAGCCAACTTTTCTCGTGAGTAGTCCATTATTTTATCTGAGTAAGTTTAATGGTCCGCGCCTTTTTCCTTTGTCGGGGAATCTTTACATTATTGGCTTTTGTTGTCCCCGGTCTTTAAGAAACCGTGCCCTCTTGTCAGCAGGTCTTTGTCTTTTCCTGCCTCTGATCTGTCAGGTTTGGATCGGATTCCTTTCCCGAATTCTGGTTCTTTCTGGTCCGGGCATATTTGACAAATCCGATCTTTCCATCGACCAATATGTGCCATGTTGCAGAATTTCTGGTAAGTTTCTTTGCTTGCCCGAATCTTGTTCTCCCAAAGAATTCTTCCTGTCGTTGCCATCTGGTCGTCTGAGCTTGATAAAATGAAAAGCTTCAATAAAGCCTTTCTTTGCTGGTTCTGGAGCGGCACTGAAAAATACAACTCCAAAATTTCTCCTCGAGCCAAATGTGGATTGTTGGCCCATGTCTCGTGAACAGCTTCTCTGATCAACTTTGATAATTTGGAGATTTCAAAGAATACTAATGCAACAGTATAAATCGAAGCCAGAACTCTGAAATTATACTATTCTTGTACCTCGTTTGGATGGCTACCTGGTTTCATCCAATCCTTGGATATTTTCTGGAGATATCAACAATTGTTTTGTTTGGGTTGATACCTCGTCTGGTAATCAGTTTTTCCCAAATACGTTGGTAATCCTGCATAGGAGAAGATATTAAATCCTCGTTAATTTGAACCTAGAAGTGCCTGTCCATGGCCTAAGGTTTAACTCCCCCTCTTTTACCCCACATGTGCTGGGTTGACTTGAAGGTTCAGATTGTGATGACACCTGACCTTCAACATTCGCTATAGCTTGTACTTCATCAAGGAATGCATCATGTGCAGCACCTGTGACAGGGGTATGTGAATCCCTTGCCTCCGGGTTAGATGAGCCCCGTTATCTAAACACTCATTTTTGCATCTTTGGAGATGCGGTCTGGAGGATAGGCCCCCTCAAGACTTTGAACAAGCGTTCTTGGACCAGAAGGCAACCTCGTATATGACCGGAAACTAAGTCCGGGTCTGCATGTTGTAATCGTCCTGCGACCTCAGCATTGAGAAAAAGAGTCCCAAAATCTTGTTCCAGGATCTTCAGGTTTTCCCTGAGATGCCTAACTCGTTTGTGGGTATCGCTAGCAATGTGTCCCTATATCTCGTGTTAAGAAATATGCAAGAACATTTTTATCAGATTTCGCAATGATAATATCATAATCATAATATTGGCATTCAGCTTGCCATCATAAAAGTCTAGACTTTTAGTTTGATTCAATTTTATTTTTCAGAAAATACTTAACACTAGTATTATCTATTTTCAGGATAAATTTCTTTGCGAGTAAAAATAGTGGCCATTTTTTAAAAGCCTTTCGAACTGCAAAGAACTCATTTTCGTTGATGTGCCGTCTGATAACGTCGCCTCTATCGAATAGACCGATGCAATATCTGCATGTCACTTCTCCATCTTGTGTGGCCTTCATAAGTATTGCCGCCGACCAATGATCACTGGCATCTGTGTACAATATCAGTCCATCCTCGTGTTTCGAATGCAAGCTTTGGTAGTTGCCTGCAAACATCTTTAAGTTGTTTGACAGCTTGTCTGTGATCTTCATTCCACTTGAACTTAACATCTTTTTTGAGCAGTGGACTGAACACTTTCCCGTGATTTGCTACGTTATTGATGAACATTCCAGCAAAATTAACAACTCCAAGAAAACTCTGAAGTTGTTTTAAATCTTTGATATCATCCGAATATCCTTGTTGTGGGGCCTGGTCATTCTTAATTCTCAATTATACATTTAATTAAGTAAATCACATATCTTTACTTATCGGGATTAATATACTATGACTACTGATCAAGATTTTTCACTATGTCTTGCGCTTACATAGTTCATATACATCACATCTTGTATATCATTTACAAATCAAATTTCATTCAATCTCGATCAGTTTAACTCCTAGCAGCAGAAGGTAGACTTACAATCCCGGCTTTCCCCAGCTATGAGTCCCTACAGAACCACGCAAAACATGCGTATATAAATGATGCTCAAAATCCAACATCAATGTAATGCATAAATACTGTATAAACAACTTCCTGTAATTCATGCATTTGCAATACTCTTCCCTGGTTGTTCATGTACATACCCCATGTATATACCCCAAAACATAGTATACATCATGATACAATTGGCCACATATGTC
Organism: Haberlea rhodopensis; assembly: GCA_907163345.1. Classification (NCBI taxonomy): domain Eukaryota; kingdom Viridiplantae; phylum Streptophyta; class Magnoliopsida; order Lamiales; family Gesneriaceae; genus Haberlea; species Haberlea rhodopensis. Next base: position 231,172 of record CAJQUN010000642.1, on the reverse strand, counting down.
ATTGCATATGTCATTCAACATCCTATTATAACGGGACCAATATGATATGCCTCTCAGCGTAATATGTCACTGGCTCAGCCTTCACGTCCCATATTAGCAGCACATATTATAATACCGTCCTCAAACGTATAACAACTATATTGAATAACATGACCAATATGATATGTCTCTCAACTTAATATGTCAGTGGCTCAGCCTTCACGTCCCATATTAGTAGCACATATCATAATACCGTCCTCAAATTATATCAGCTAAAGCATATGCTCAACAATAGCATATCTCTCATGACATCAACTATATGCCTCAATAACATGCCCAACAATGGCATACTATTCATGGCATCAACTATATGCCTCAACAACATCAAGATACAACATGCCCAACAATGGCATGGCATCAACTGCACATTTCAACAACATCAATATGCAACAATAATAATAACAACACGTCGCTCATACCAGTGACCCTTAACATCATCATCATATATAATGATCATAAATGAAATATTAATACTCGTACGTCAACACGTACATGTCGTCCTGTTCAAACGATAGACAATCAGGAGTCAATGTTTAATCTCCTCAGTATCATGTTCCCTGTGATGGTGCTACATGAATACCAACAATGTATAATGTTAATAATAGACATCACCATCAAATTCCGCAAAATATAATATTTTTCAACATTTTAACCCTAGCAAGCGATCTCCGCTTTTACGCGATCGATCGCCAAAACTTTCTGGTTATCAGCGATCGATCTCTATGTTTCGGGTGATCGATCGCTTCATAGCGATCGATCGGTCGTGATCACGCGATCGATCGCCCATGTGTTAAATCGCCTTATATTTTTGTCTCAGCATCGGCGATCGATCACCCCCTGACAAGCGATCGACCGTGATGCTCTGAAATTTTCAGAACATGGCGATTTTGAGCTTACCTCCATGGTTCTCATCTTCCACATCTATTTCCAACATTAAAATTTGATAAACTCATATTACACAATCTAAGAACATGTTTGTCAACTTATTACAACATATAACATGGAATTTTACTCATATCAATTCATACAAGTAACATCATATCTCCACATGTTCTAAGCACTACCATACACATACACATGCTAAGGAAATCTTACCAAATAGCTTCAACTTTCATATATAATCAAGTCTCTACTTGATTCCATGCCACATCTAGGCAAGGTTTGTGAAAGAATCCATAAGGGTTTTGAGAGCACCTTGGTAGAGATTTGTAGTGAATTTAAGCGCATTATGTGTTTCAAAGCTGATTTTCACTTAGTTATATTGCATATTAATTCATGCCAATTTTAGTCCATGTGTTCTACCAGGCATCAAATACATGCCCTTCTTATAGAGATACTCCTAAACCATGTTCATATCATTTCAAACTCATCATATAACACAACAATACCAATTGTATAATCAACATGGTATAGGTGTTCCCAACTATTTGTGTCCAACTATGTGTAGTTCATTTCACCATACACATTTCATCATCTATCAATTACTTCATTTCGTCATTCCTACTCGGTTCAATCCGAACCCGAGTCCAAAATCATATCACGACCACCATACGTCACGTCACATATATGACTTAACTTGCGATATTATGGCATAATTACACAATACTCAAATGAAACATGTACACTTCATGTTTAGCATTACACTTGCACTTTCTCAACAATATGATTCTTCAAGATGATTCCAGATTCGTCGATCTCAATTCCAATGAACTCGATTTGTCTTATGGTAATTAATGTCTTCCTTTCGGAGAGCACTAATCATTCCTTATAACAAACATCTGAAAAGTTTTCCAAATGCTTAAGATGTTCTTTAATGTTTCTTGACGCAATGAGGATAGCGTCAATATACACGAACATGAAGCTGAAGCAATCCTTGAAAAGATTGTCCATCTTCATTTGATATATATCAGGAGCATTTGCCAATCCATTGACATGATTCCAGATATAGTGTCCTTGTGGTGTGGAGAATGATGTGAACCTTTTGTTAGCTTCATCCATCTTAATCTAGTAGAATCCAGACTTACAATCGAACTTAGAAAACATTTGGCATTCTTGATGCTATTTACCAAATGTTCTCTGCTTGGGATATAATATCCATCGAATTCCAAGATCTTGTTGATACCTTTGTAATTGATCACCAATCTTTGTTTTCCTCTTTTAATTTCTCCATGATTCCAGATGAGAAATCCCGGACTATTGTATGGAGAAACACCTGCTAAGATTAACTTAAGGTCAAGATGTTCCTTGATTATCATAGCAAATCTTTCCGATCTTCCTAGTTCATGGGGATTGGCTTGTACCTCACGAACTCATACTCTCTTCTAGTTTTCACTTTCAAAGATGTTGTTTGCTCATTTCTGTCCCACCATGCCAGAGGATCCTCATTGTAGTTCCCCTGAATCTTCCTTTTTACTTCCTCTAGAATAATCTGCTCTTCGAGGGTAGCTTCAGGTTGCATGGCTTCCTCATGTAATGCATTTTTCAGTAACAGTTGGATGTCTGGATTAACTTCTTCTTCATCTTCATCCACATCTTCATTCTGTTCTCTGAATGACATAACATTTATATCATCAAAAGTCATTTTACGCTTTTGAACAGTTTATTGTTCTAAGTTGAAGAATCGTTTCGCCAAATATTCGCTGATCCTTAATCTTTGGGTGTCAAATTTTTCCTTCATCACCACGCTAGCTGTGAAAACTAATGGGAAATTTCCTGTGAAATGCTTCCCTTAGTCGTTGGACAATGATCTTATGATCACAAAGGGTTGTAAAAATATGTCGACGTGTTTCGTTCTCCTGTATGAACCGCCTGAATGTCTGTAGGAAATTATTTCCTAGCAGCATATCAACTCCTGTATCATGGAAATAAATAGGTGGAGTCTTGACTTTGTGCCATGGGGTACTGCCTGCTCCTCTGATTATTATTTCCGCCGCCTGGACTCCTTCATTAAGAATAAGAACCCACTTTGAAAAGTCTCTTCCGACAATGGCTGGTAATTTCTCACCTACTTCTTTGGGGAAGATATCTCGTTTGGCAGTGCATATCCCAGCTATCAATATAAGCTGCAAAATATTCTGCTCGATATTTCTCGTATAACATCCCGACCAAGATGTATATTGAGAATGGACTGGTGGTCATCGGATTCTGTATCTTTTCCTGTCCACCATGAATTCCATTACATCCTGCAATCTTTCCCAAGGTTTGTGTTCCTCAAGGAACTCAATCCCAATAATAATATGTTTTGAGAGTCTTCCTGCTGTCCCATCAATTGTGAGATCAATTTCACAAATTTTGAGGTTTCTTTGATATCTACCAATTGTAGGTTGTTGTAAATAATATAGGCATCACAAGGAAAGATGTTATCCTTTTCCGTAATGTCGATGATTATTTCAACTTCTCGACATCCTTATGGACGCTTAAGAACTCCCTTTGTTTTGAAAATTTCTGGGATTTTCTGAATCCTGCTTGAGACTGCCTTTTGTTTTTCCGAGGGATAATTACTGATTAATCTATCATGTTGAAAATGCATTCATCATGGCTCGATCATAAGGCTCCTGCTTCTATTCAAAACAAGCTGGTCTTGTATCCTCATTTCGATTTCTTCAATCGTCAGAGTATTGATAATATCCGGTAATATCGCTTTTGCAAAATCTTCAAAGATTCTGGGGACTTCGATGAATTCCTTTCTCCAGAATACTTCTGAGTGATGAGTAATCGAGAGTGCGTATGACACCTTGTAGGTGATCGAGTAAGGCCTATTCCTTTCTTTCATAAAATCATTTCTTTTAAAATCTTGATGAAGAGTAAGAACCTTGTTAAAGTCTCGATCTCCCAAACTATTATCTACTCTAGGACAGATGTTGAAGGCCATCTTTCCAACATACAAATTTCCTGCAACTGCTCCCAAACAAGAATCTTTAAGGTTCAGGATTCTCTTGTCAAAGATCACCAGATTAAGTGGCGAATCAATTCCTTCCTTGAAAGTTGCCTTGATGGTAACTTTAATGGCTCCAATATGAATCAATGAGAGCGTAGCAACCTCTCTTTTAACCATGTTCTTAATCTCCTGAATTTCTCTGTAGGGGATTAATTGCATCTCAATTTGGTTTCCCATTAATTCCATCGGGATCACAAATTCGTCTGTTTACCTTATGGATAATCTGATGCTTCCTGCTTCGAAGACCAATCATATCCATGGCTCTTTCCATTGCTCCAATTGTAACTCCATCATACATCTGAAGCTTTGGCTCTTCTTTCATGATCCTCATACGAGTTTTATGAGACACCGTGGTATGTGAGAAAAACCCCGATGGTTCTTCTCTGATAATGTGTTGAAGGAATTCTCCATCACTCTGATTCTGTACTGGATTCACCTCCATTATCAGAATAGATTTCTTATTCATAGATGCTTTCATCTAAGGGGATATCCTCAAATTGATACACCTGCACCAAATCTTGGAAATAAACATCGTACTCCTTGGTATGCTCGAGCTGTCTTACTCCTTGGTTTTGTTTTTTTGGACAGCCTGTATATATATGTCCTCTGGCTCCGCACGTCCAACAGTTACAATCTTTAAAACTTTCATTTGCACGAGTATGAGTGCGTCTAAAAGTTCTCTTTGTTGGAGTTCTGCTAGAACTTGCTTGATTGGAACCCATTGACGATGTTCTACTCCTTGTTGGTCATGATCTTTTCGCTGATCTGTAACTTTGGGCTTTTTGCTTTGACCAGAACTTCCTAGGTCTCCATGAAGACCTACTTCTTCTCGAACTACTTCCTCGGGCATAATGATGACTTCTGTATTTTTTCACCTTCCGCCTTTGGGGGTAATTTCTAATTATAGTAGGGATATCATTCATTGTACAACAAAAATGTGTTGTTTTGTTGATTCATCTTAGCTTCTTGTAATTCTTTTGGAGTTTCGCTTGGTAGCACCACTCCGCAAGCTTCATTTTAAGAAATGACATTCTCCTGGCAACCGTCTCCATTTCTTGCGGTGTATACTCCTGGATTAGCATTTCACTCCGTGGACTCGGTATTTTGGCAAAGAACTGCTCGACTGCATCATTTTCTGTCATCTTTGCATTCCATCTTTACTTTGTGAAGAGTTTGATGTACTCGTCTACATAACAAATATCATGTAGTTCCAGGCTATATATAGTTTGTCTATATTTTTTCGTCTTCTCGTGCTCCATTCCTTCGAAGTAGCCCACTCCAATGAAATAGATTTTAAAGAATTTAGCCATCTTATTCACAATTGGTTTCAGGGATTCTCTGGCTATAACGTTTTCCTTGGTACCTGGGTCTGAGAGTTCCCAGACAATTTTGGCTGATCCTTCCAGACTCATATTAAGGAGTAATATGAATATTTCTTTGCCTAGATCCAGCGTTCCTGCTGCTATTCTCATTGCTGAAGCCCATTCATCAATAAGAACTTCTCGATTTTTAAAATCCAAGATATCCATGTTGAGCATAAGTCCATATGGATGAATCAGATCTAACTGAGACTTCCCGTAAGGTGTTTGGTGTATATCTGGCCTGCGGGAACGACTTCTTAATCCAACTGGGGAAATTTGAATCTGATGGATCTACGGAGGGACATGGTATTGTAAGTACCCACAACGCTCTGAATCTCTCTAAGATCTAAGGATATCTTAGAAGTATCTGGATCGATTTCTCGAAAGGTCGGTTCTCCCATCCTATCATCTGGTCCGGACCCTGTTGGATCATTCGGGTTTGGAATAACGTCTTCATGTTCAGGATGATCGTCTTCCTGAAATTCGGCTAACTGAAACTATAGTTTGAGGTTCACTTGATGAAGCCTCTTAGCCATCATTTCCAGTTTCTTATAATTTTTTGCTAGGCTGTTATAATCTTGTTCCTCGTAATAATTTCCACTTATGGTTGAAGCATCGAGCTTCCGTCATATGCTTTTGATTTAGTACTTCCAGTGTTTGAAAGTACCACCTGTATGAATAATACCTCGAATATTCTTTCGGATCCATTTTCTCGAATTGTCTCCTCCATTTGGGATAATATTAATATTCAAAATATTATTATACAATTTTCAGAATAAACCTAGGCTCTGATACCATTTTCGAACGGGGTGGATCGCGAAGGAAAATGGTTATTAGAAAAATGGTAAAATTTGGGGTAAAATTTGAAAAGTATTTAAAACTCTAGGGAGTATCAAGCAAGTAATCCATTTTCCACTTTGTAAGGATAAATTGATAAAGTGTTGTGGGGTAAAGAGTTAAGATAAAGATGAAAGTGTTATTGGGGAGTTAGAATATTGAATAATGGATAAGGGGAGTAAAGTGAAAAAAAGTTTAGATTTAGAGATTTTTCATGAGTTTACCCAAAAAAATAACTAATAAAACATCATATTTTACACATTTTTGTTCTAAATATATGGGTTTTCCCTAATAAAGCTATTATATTAAAAAGGATCCAAGGTTGTCATGATTTTCGTCATGTCCCTGCGTTTTGAGTTAATACTACAAATTCCGGTGTTCTATTCCTAAATAAAAGTATTGGGTGCGTTATACCCAACAATTCTTCTGTATGGTCGTGGAAGTAGGTGGAATCATATATTGTCTAAGGTATAACAAATCTGACCCATTATCACCCATATGATGCAGCAATTTATGTCCACATGTCGCTTAACATGAGGCTTTTACGCTGCCAATATGAGGAAATAAAGTGCTGACAGCTATAAATTTTGGTAAATTTTTAATTTAATATTTGGACACCATAAATAATTCTATAACTATTCACTAACGCTCGAATTTTAGTTTTTTCCATATAATTTAATGCTGAAATTCTAAATATCAAAATTAATCCTACGGATATAATCAATAATCAATTTAACATCTTTTCGATTATTTTTATATAAAGAAAATACTAACTTTATTCTTAATTTAATTCAATTCAAATATTTTAAATCATGTTAAATACGTGGCTAGTCGGCAATAAAGTTATCATATTGAAAGAGTCCAATGTTTATTTGACTTATTTCTTATCAAGCCCATGTGTTTTTAGATATACTCGAACAAATTCTAGTGTTGTATATAAAATTACACCCCACCACACCAATCCACTCGCCAACCCCCTAAATTTCCCATTGATGTTTCAATAATGTATCCAAAATTGGTTCATAAAATTTATATCCAACCGGCATTTATTACTATTCATCTATAGAATATTGTCTCTAATTATTATAGTAGGTAACCAATGGTTTTCAATGGCATACAAGTAGGGGTGCTTAACGGATTGAATCGGTCCGGTCCGATCCGGAATCGGTCGGTTTCATATCCGTATAAGCACGGAACTGGTTCTGTTAATTATGGAACCAGATCGGGTTCGGTTCCAACCGGTTCCGGACCAATCCGATTCGGTTAGGTCCTTTGTTTTTTGAATTTTTTTTGAATTTTTTTTCCCGAACACTTTCCAATTTTTTTTTTGATGTTGTAATGTTTCCACAATATTCATCACAAATTCAATATATTTCTTCTTCATTTCAGAATATAAATGCATACAAATAATTGTAAAAGATGGCAATTGAAAATCTAAATAAAAAATATTATTATTTAGCACTCTTCATAATTGATAAGTATTGTTTTGACGTTATCTTCTTCTTGCTCGTCATAATGATTTACGAATTCGTCAACCGCCTCATCTCTTCTATTCTTATATTCTGTTTCAAATCAAACTTTAACTAATGTGAGCATGAATAACGAATCAACAGATGGACTACTTCTGTATTCTCCAATAATTCGGCTTCATTTGAGAATGACGATTTAGAAGTGACGCTTGAAGCTTGTACTGCATACACGTCTCTAGCCATTTTGGATAAGATTGGGAATTGTGCTGCATTTGCCTTCCACCATTGTAAGACGTCGAAGTTGTCTTCCGTTAAAAATTGATAATTCAGATAAATTTGCAACTCAGTCGACGTGCTAGTTGAAGGTTATTTGCCCATACGTTTTTTCCTGCCCAGCATCCTAAGTAAATTTATGCCCCCGCCTCTAGATTGAGCTTGTGGTTGTTCTTCAACAGCCCTTTGCTGCGATGATTCACTTGCCTGTTGATTATAATATAATTGAAACATATTTTGGAGAGATTGCATTGTAGACGTCTTTTGATTGTCAACAACCTTCCCCAAATATTTAGCATAATATTCAAAAAATATCTCAAATGAAGATAAACATTGACTAGGATCTAGCAATGTTGCGATGCAGTGCACGTGTGGGAATTGTTCCAATACTTTATAAATTTAGTTTCCATTGCACTAACAAAAGCATGCAAGTCGTAGTCCTCTCTAAATTCTATAAACTTATCAAACATGTTAAATACTAAAGGAAGAAAATAAAAGAAAGTTGGATAAGTAACACCTGAGAAGCGTTCCTTCGCTTCTTTGAAAGTACCTAGCAATGATACACAATTTGCAACAAATTCTCAATCCTCATAAGTCAAATAAATACTTTCATCGGTATCAGCCATTTGATATGAATTATAAAATGGAGTTATAATATCTTTGTAAGGTAACATAGCATTTCAACATATTGTATAACGAATTACACCTAGTTTATATTGGTGATGGAAAAAGAAGATGCTTTAAACCATTAGATAAAACATAATTGTTTCCAATCACGCTTAACACGGCTCGTGCGTAACCATTTACCGCTGTATCATTTTCTCAATACATGCTGAGCGATCGTCCTCATAACCAACTTTAACAACCAAATTAATAACATGACATGCACATCTAACATGAAAAAAAACACCATCAAGCATTGATTTTAGATAGGTCTTTAAATCAGGCATCACAACATTGTTATTCGCAGCGTTGTCTAATGTGATTGAAAATACCTTATCCTGAATTCCATAATGTCTACAAGTGTTGAATATATATTTAGCAATTACATAACTAGTATGTGCACAATCTAACTCATGTAAAGACAAAATCCGCTTTTGCATACAACAATTATCATCAATCCAATGACAAGTGACAACAAGATATGAATCCGAATTTACATTTGTCCAAATATCGGTTGTTAAGCTAACCCTACAAGGCAAACTAGAAAGATGTTGAAACAATGTATTTCTATATTCAACAAATACGTCCATACAATTTCTTTTCAGTGTGTGCCTAGAAATATGTTTAAACATGGGTTGTATAGACGAAGCAAATTCAATAAAACCAGCATGTTCAGCTTGTATAAAAGGTAGTTCACATCTAATCACATATCTAACAAGTGACCTACGGTTAATTTCAGCAGTTAACATAAAATTCGTGCCAGTGAGAACATTAATTTGTGCTTGTGTTGCTTCTCAATCTAATGGTTGTAATGTTGTCTCATCAAAATTATGTTTTTTTACTAAGAGAACCACCAGCTTTATATGAATATTGTATCTTACATAATTTACATATTGCAACAGATTCATTAGTACCTTCTTTTTGAGCGAGTTCAAAGTGATCTCATATCTTACTTCTTTTGGCACGAGTCGGTTGTCTACTCACCGTTGTAGTGGCTCCGGATTACTCCATTTGTTGTCTCTCTTGGGCTTAGGCAGCATGAGGTTTGGCAGGTTGTTCGGGTTGTTGCGGTTCGACGTTCATAGATGAATTACCAACATTGAGGTCAGCAAAATAATCATAACTTTCATTTAACTGAGGAAGTGGCACAGGAAAATTCATTGCCGAAGATGAACTCAGTGATAGACGACCCGGGACGAGACCCCGACTGCGACCCCGGCTATGACCAGCGCCGCTGCTAGATGAATATGTCATTATTATATAAGTAAATTGTAGATAGCACAATGGAGAGAAAATATGAGATTGAAGTATACAACTTTGCAAGAATGAATTATGAGGATTTACAAAGCACAACACACCTATTTATAGTTTTTTTAAAAAAAAATTAAAAAAAAAATTGAACGTTGGCAACAGCTAAAGAGCTGTTTCCTTGCTGATATTTAATTTCTTTTCTCGAAATTAACCGGTTCCGGAACCGCAACCGGCCCGGTAGCACCGGAACCGATGGTGTGATCGCTTTTATTTTAAACAATTAATTCCAGTGTAGCGATTATTTATCGTAAGGTGTCAAGTTTTAGTATAATGATCTAAAAGTAAGGATACTCATACCCACAGGGACTAGTAGTAATTACCAAATTTAATTAGCGTACTATATTTAACCTACGAAATTGTTTTGAAAGATTAACTAATTTACTTAAATCCAAAAATCAACCACACCACCAAGAAATAAGATAGTAAACAATAGAGATAAGTATCGAGACTTTGGTTCACTTGAGTAATCCCCCACATTTCATCTACTAGTTTTAATTAAAGTTAATGCATATAAGGTGACAAGTTTTTCGGTTATATCTAATACACTCTCTCGAGCTATATCAAACCTAACACCGATTTGCAGTAAGTAACTCTCATTTACTTATTTAACAATTCAATGTTGCATACACTCTATGAAAACCCTTAGCCTTTGATTACTAGATATTTATAGCTTATACTCGTGTATTCGATGTCATCTCTCGATCTCGGTCTGAAATCCACGGTATATTTTATTGGTTCCGTATTACAATATCATCTCTCGATCTCAATTGCAAACTAGAATCATTCAAAGGTTAGATAATCCCTTAAAAGCATTAAAAGCATAACACAAACACAAAGATAACAAAAACTCAATCAAAAACTATAATTAAAACTGTGGGTTCATACAAAATCCCCTTGTATCGATAACAAACTTAGCCTATCATATTAACGAAAAAACAATGTTTTATTACATCTAACAACATTATAAACATTGAAAATCGAAAATAAAACTTTTTTCAGAAATATGCATAAACACTCGACGTTGAAACCGTGCGTCGATACGATGTTCCCGTCTCTAGCTGCGTTGCTTTAAATCCTCTTGTAGATGATGGCTTTCCCAATGGTAGGCTGCTATAAGAACCCTATTTTTGACATAAAAACTCCATTTTATACTCTCCTTCACAAGCCCAAGAAATCTGGTACCAAACATAGCCCAAAACTTAATTAAGGAATTTTTCTCTTATAGGACTCTGCGTGCGATCGATCGCGTCATAAGTAGCGATAGATCGCTTGAAGTTTTATCTCTATGGCTATCGATCGCTTCATGATATGCGATCGATCGCATAATTGTTCTGTCCCGATGCGATCGATCACTACCTATAGGCGATCGATCGCCTCTTGCTCAAATTTCGATCATGTTTTTGGCTGATGGCGATCGATCTCATGGTAATTAGCGATCGATCGCTTCATCTTATTTTCATCAATTCAACCTTTTTTCACTTCTTTTCCAATGACTGGACTTGTATTGTCATAGTTCAACCTCCCAGTCCATAAAACGGGGGTTTTTCCAGTGTTTCTTGCACTTCTACCTGATTCCTGTAAATATACCAAAACACAACCAAAAGCGTAAAATCTTCCAAGAATCACTATAAAAATAGCAAGAATATATGCAAATATAAGTGTAAAAATGACACTTATCAACTCCCCCAAACTTAACTCTTGATCGTCCTCGAGCAAGAATAGAATTAAAAACAGTGAATTCACAACAGATAAGTGACATGGATTATTTCGTGCTCATATGTTTATCTCAGAACTCTTACTCATACCACAACAAGAATCCCTCAAATCATTGGACACGAAGTATTTTCTCCTTAAGTCAAATAACAGTCTCAAATTCGGAACGTGTGTATGTGCTGTTGTCAATCACAAGTATCATACAATCATCATAGATCAAAACAGTGTTAATCAATAACAATGAAGATTATCATCGAGTATCTCATATGCCTAGTTTTCAAGCACTTCTCCACTAATGTAATTAATTCCTAGACTTGGATCAAAAGGACTTTTCAAGCTTATAATGTTAAGTATTTTGGTGTCGGTTACAAAGAAAGATAGGATAAGCACAAAGAAGAGAGTAGATCATGTAAAGTTCACTTTTTTGTAGCACATATCGAGCTTCTCTTCCTTTTTCTTTTAGCCTTGCCCGTTTTGGGTCTTATTTATATAATTCTTTTTTTTTCAAGGCTTTATCTATCCTTTTCTTTTCTCATTCATCAATTCTTTTCACAAATACTGAAACCGGCCACAAAACAACCCCTACCCAAATACATACAATACGGGGTTGAGGTATCAACTGTAAGTAATCCAACAAGCATACAACGCAGCGGAATTTAAAAAATTGGATTACTATAACCGCGGATCTATACAAAGTGGTCATATCGGATAAAGGATCATAAAGAGTCTCACCCTTGTAGCGTGTTTGAGCAGAATCCTCCTTGAAACACCACGTCCAACACGTTCCGAGTCACGAGCAACACCTTCAAGGTCTTACCTCTACGGTATCCACACGATCAAATCGAAAGGGGATTTAAGAACAAGTTGCTAGACTAGTTCTTAAATCAAAACTCAACTCACGGTTCAAAACCAATTAAACGGTGGCCTTTCCGGTCACCACTATTCACGTCGGCCGTGAATATGGAGGAGGAAGGAGGCGGCGGCCGAGAGAGTGAGAGAGAGTAGGTTTAGGTTTTGATATCAAGGAATGAATTACAATTAATCACCTTGTTATCATTATATATGATTTAATTAAAGGCTTTCACAAAGCCTCATGGGCTCAAACCCATGATTTAATTAAATCCTTATAATTATTTAATTAAGACTCTTCTTAATTAATTAATTCATCCAATGAATTTAATTCCCTTTATCGATTTAATCTTTTGTGCGACCCGATAGGATCTTGTAATGTTGGCAGTGACATAAAATCTCATTTTACGTCACAAGCAAGGAGCGGTGTCTAGCAACACATCAAGGCTACCCAAATTACAAGAATGTCTTTGACTCGACATAACCTTAGAACTTGTGATAATATTAACCATGTAACTTAATCCCTTTGTCCATGTGTTTAGATTGAACACGAGTCATGGAATAGTCATACTCGTATATTCAATCTCCATTTCTTGATCCCCAAGTAGAACTAGAATAAACGAATAAGCTCGATATCACATATCGACTCATTCGAGCACGGCCATGCATTTTAGTCTTACTTGATCAAGGGCCCAAACACTTCTCCTGTTATATAGGAGGGACAAATCCTATCTTGATCAATCAACATCACTCTACATAATTCGTAGTGTATCCAATAGTTGCCTTTATAGTTTACACTGTTACAGGTAACGTTTGACAATATCAAGATACATAACTCCTTATGTTGGGATCTCTGATGATCTCAAGTCGTAAGGATTACATACATTATTATCACTATGAGAATTGCTTATGACACTCATATAGCATTCTCATGGTGGGTCTGTCCAGTACATTGTTCTCTAACATGTACCCATGTGTTGATTTGATATCTCATATCCATGAACAATTCATCAATCAACACATACTAGTCTTAATGCATTATCATTATCCCGATTCATGATAATACTTGACTAGGGACAATCTTTAAGAATAATACAATATTATTCTAAGGACATTAACTTATATATCAATTCATATTGCACAGATATTCGAATAATATATAATAATGATTTGCCATTCATAAAATCATAATACATGGTATGTCATAAACAATCATCTAATAACATGTCTTAGGGCATATCCCAACAAATCTCCCACTTGCACTAAGACCAATCAGACATATACCTAATGCCTAGTGATCTAGTATTACGATCATGCTTCTGCTGTGACAGTGGCTTCGTCAATGGGTCAGATACATTATCATCTGTTGGTACTTTGCATATTTTAACATCTCCCCTTTCAACGATTTCTCGAATGAAATGAAAGCGCCGAAGTATGTGCTTGGATCTTTGGTGAGATCTAGGTTCCTTAGCCAATGCGATCGCTCCATTGTTGTCACAATAGAGTTCTATCGGATCCTTAATGCTAGGCACCACTCCAAGTTCAGAAATGAACTTTCTAATCCAAACATCTTCTTTTGCTGCATCAGAGGCAGCAATATACTCAGCTTCCGTTGTAGAATCGGCTACTGTCTCTTGCTTTGAACTCTTCCAGCTCACAGCACCTCCATTTAGGCAATACACATATCCAGATTGCGATCGAAAATCATCTTTGTCGGTTTGGAAGCTTGCATCAGTGTAACCTATTACATTGAGCTCTTCCTCACCTCCATAAATCAAGAATGTATCCTTAGTTCTTCTTAAGTAATTCAGGATATTCTTGACTGCAATCCAGTGACTTTCACCTGGATCAACTTGATATCTGCTCGTCATGCTCAAAGCATACGATACATTTGGACGAGTACATATCATGACATACATGATAGATCCAATAGCTGACGCATATGGAATCTTACTCATGCGTTGTCTCTCATCTGGTGTTGAAGGACACTGTTCCTTCGAGAGATAAATTCCATGTGTCATAGGCACGAATCCTTTCTTTGATTCTTGCATGTTAAACCGTTTTAGCACTTTGTCTACGTATGTACTTTGACTTAGGCCAAGTAATCTTCTTGATCTATCTCTATAGATCTTGATTCCTAATACATAGGTGGCTTCACCCAAGTCTTTCATAGAAAAGCAATTCCCTAGCCAAATCTTTACAGATTGTAAGGCAGTGATATCATTCCCAATGAGAAGTATGTCATCTACATACAATATTAGGAAGATAATTATGCTCCCACTGACCTTCTTGTAGACACAAGGTTCATCTACGTTTTTGATGAAACCAAACTCTTTGACTGCATCATCAAAACGAAGATTCCAACTCCGAGAAGCTTGCTTCAATCCATAAATGGATCGTTGTAGCTTGCATATCTTTCCAGCATCCTTTGGATCGACAAAACCCTCGGGCTGTGTCATGTACACATCCTCAAGCAGATTTCCATTGAGGAAAGCTGTTTTGACATCCATCTGCCAGATTTCATAATCATGAAATGCAGCTATTGCAAGTAAGATCCTAATGGATTTAACCATGGCAACTGGTGAAAATGTTTCATCATAGTCAATACCATGAATTTGTTTGAAACCTTTTGCAACTAGTCGACCTTTATAGGTTTGTACATTACCATCCATGTCGGTCTTCTTCTTGAAAATCCATTTGCACCCTATGGGTCTCACCCCTTCAGGTGGGTCAAACAAAGTCCATACTTGGTTTGCATACATGGATTCCATTTCAGATTTCATGGCTTCTTGCCATTTCTCAGAATCAGTGCCCATTATAGCTTGTTGATAAGATGACGGCTCATCCTCATCAATAAGTAGTAAGTCACCTTGTTGAGTCACAAGAACTCCATATCTTTGTGGCTCCCGGTGTTCTCTTACAGACCTACGCTGGGCTTGTGTCTCTTGAGCAGGCACTTTATCCACAACAGCTTGTGGTGTCTGCTCTGTTTCCATCTCAATATCATGTTCAATGTTTTCTTGTGGTTGAACTTCACTAAGTTCTATTTGTCTCCCACTGGTTTTTCTAGAAATAAATTCTCTTTCAAGAAAGACACCAGTCCGAGCAACAACTACTTTGTTCTCGTTGGGATAATAGAAATAGTATCCTTTCGTTTCCTTAGGATACCCCACAAATAAACACTTATCAGATTTGGGTCCAAGTTTGTTAGAGACGTGACGTCTCACGAAAGCCTCACAACCCCAAAACCAGGACGCTTCCCAGTCCATATCTCATATGGTGTCTTTTCCACTGATTTAGATGGAACACGGTTCAGTATAAATATTGCTGTTTCTAAAGCATGTCCCCAAAAGGATATAGGAAGATCTGCATGACTCATCATAGACCGAACCATGTCTAACAAGGTTCGATTCCTCCTTTCGGATACACCATTCCATTGTGGAGTATACGGAGGAGTGAGTTGTGGGACTATCCCACACTCCTTTAGATAGTCATGAAACTCTTGGCTTAGGTACTCACCTCCTCGATCCGATCGAAGGATTTTGATACTTTTGCCAAGTTGGTTTTGTACTTCATTCTTGAAATCTTTGAACTTTTCAAAGGTTTCATGTTTATGTTTCATTAGGTACACATACCCATATCTACTGAAGTCATCAGTAAATGTAACGAAGTATTGAAAACCACCTCTAGCATGTGTGCTTATTGGTCCACATACATCACTATGTATTAGTCCCAATAAAACATTTGCCCTTTCAACATGTCCCTTGAATGGAGCTTTAGTCTTCTTGCCCATTAAGCAAGACTCGCATGTTTCATATGATTCAAAATCAAATGAATCTAATGCTCCATCCTTATGAAGTTTCGATATGCGGTTCTCGTTTATATGGCCCAAGCGACAATGCCAGAGATAGGTTGGATTAGAATCATTATTCTTAATCCTTTTAGTATTTATGTTATAGATAGGCATATCAAGATTTAATACATAAAGACCATTAATCATTTGTGCACTAGCATAAAACATATCATTTAAATAAATAGAACAACAGTTGTCCTTTATCATAAATGAAAATCCACACTTGTCCAAACAAGAAATAGAAATAATGTTTTTAGTAATAGATGGCATAAAATAACAGTCTTTTAAAATCAACGATAAACCAGAAGGCAAAGATAAATGGTAATCTCCTATAGCTAATTCAGCAACTCTTGCTCCATTTCCAACTCGGAGATCAACTTCGCCTTTCGCCAACGTCCTACTCCCTTTTAGATCCTACACATTTACACAAATGTGAGATCCACATCCAATATCTAATACCCATGATGAAGAAGTAGATAAATTGACTTCTATAACAAAAATACCTGAAGTGGAAGTCACATTTCCTTTCTTGAGATCCTCCAGATAAACTTTGCAATTTCTTTTCCAATGTCCGGTCTCACCGCAATGGAAACAGTTCCCCTCTTTTGCCACTCCTCCCTTTGGCTTTAGTGCAGAAGCATGTGGCTTAGACTGTAAGGTCCTCGTTACTTAATCCATTATGTATCATGTTAACATACATATGTGAGTCTGAATTAAGTAAGAACAGGCACTGATTAAGAGTATCGTACTAGTTAAGTTGTTACAGGGTTTATAAAAACCTATCCACTACACATCATATGTACAAACAACAACCTACTACAAGATAACTCCTAGGCAGTGGTGCAGCTCGCAGCGGAAAATGACTCACATCCCGTCCTCCCACATCTATGAGTCCCTATAGAAACATTCACACAAAGTGAGTATAGATCAACAACTATCTCAGTGCGATATCAAAACACAATATCAATGATAAAGCAATAATAATCATATCCAATGTGAATGCTCTGTCTCATGCATCAACAAATGCAACTATGTCATGACATGTCTCATCAATCACCCTATTATCACGAGCCCCATATGATATGCCTATTCAGCTCAATATGTCAGTGGAACCACATCACATCTTCATATTAGCAGCACATATCATAGTACCGTACTCATCTGTGATAATAATCAGAGCATATACCCAAACCAGGCGTATATCTCTCAAGCCAAAGCATATGTAGTATATCTATCGTGGCAACGATCCCAGCCAAAGCATATACCAAACTTGGCATATCTATCAAGGCAATGATCTTACCAAAGCATATACACATATCTATCAAGGCATCCATCCCAATCATATGAAATCCATGTATGTACATGCATATGATACTACCAATCATATGACACAAAGCTAAAATAAATCATATGATATCAAAATCATAACATCATCATCACATAATATCTATACTCCGTACGTCAACACGTACCTGTAAAGCGACACAAAAGATATAAATCAGGTGTCAATGTGTAAACGTCTCGTTGTCCTGTCTCCTGTGATGATGCTACAACAATGCCAATAATAAATCATGTTATCATAGGCATCAATATCACAAGCTACAAAATATAACATTTTAAATCTACCGATCGATCGGTTACTCTAGCGATCGATCGGTCCAAACAGACAACCCTAGCGATCGGTCGGTCAGAAGCTAGCGATCGATCGCTCTAAAGTTTGAATTTCTCAAAAATGCTACGGCATTTCACCGATCGATCGGTCGCCTTCAGTGATCGATCGGTACATGAACCGCCTTATTTTCCCCTGTTTTACCGATCGATCGGTATGAGTCTAGCGATCGATCGGTCGACAACAAATTTTCAAAACCATGGCGATTTTGAGCTTATCTTCATAGCTCTTCTCCTATAACTCGAATTTAACCATTTCAACATGTTTCTTGCAATCTCTAGGAACATATTACTATGTTTCTATCATCATAGAATCCAATTAATAGCATATAAACATGATATGATTCTTCACATGAACATGTGATATTCCACCTCACATACATCAACACCAATTACATAATTCAAGTGTAAAACCATGAATTCCTTACCAAGATATTAAGAAATCACTTCACACAACTTCCTAGCTCAATTCACAAGTGAATCCCAAGCTCACACCAAAAAGAACTTGAAAGAGATGGAGAGGAGCTTGTGTAGGATTTTAGTAGGTGTGTTTAGGTGAAGTATGTGATTTCACTTGGTATCCATTAATAAAAAGCATTTCAATTAATCATCATGCTAAGTCACCTTGATATAGGGTATTTGAAGCTAACAACATGTTAGTGGACATGTACATGAAGATGAAATTCAAATTCAAATGAAATTCCAACTCAACTTAACTTCACATGCATTTTCAAATCATTTTGCACCATGTTTCATTCCTTGCCATATATCATTTCATGCATGTGTCATTTCATTCTTGGTTCCACCCGAACCCCCATTATCATACCGCCATTTGATATAATTACACCATAATCATATCACACGTGTATAAAACAAATCGAGGCATTACATAGACTTAACAAGGACCTTCTTGTTCTTCTTGAAACTCTTAGCTTTAGCCTTTCCTTTGCTCTTATTCACAATAGAACATTTGTAGGCTTAGACTTCTTGCTATTTGCTTCAAAAGTTCTAAGCATGCCAAGTAATTGTAGCAGAGTCTTTTCAATTTCAATCATATTGTAATTCAAGACAAATTGACTGAAGCTTTCAGGCAACGATTGCAAGATCACGTCAGTGGCCAACTCTTGGTCCAAAGGAAAACCCAGCTTCTCCAGATTCTCAATATACCCAATCATCTTGAGTACATGAGTTCCAACCATACTTCCTTCTACCATTCTACACTGGAATAACGCTTTAGAGACGGCATACCTCTCATGTCTTGCTTGTTGTTGGTACAGTTGCTTAAGATGCTCGATCATATCGAACGCCTCCATTTCCTCATGTTGCTTCTGAAGCTCAGAGTTCATGGTGGCAAGCATAAGGCACCCAACATCAAGTGCGTCATTTTGATGCTTCTTGTAAGCATCTTTATCAGCCTTAGCAGCCGTCAGGGGAGGTTCCTCAGCAGGTAAGGGTTCCTCTAGGACATATTGCTTCTTTTCTTGTTCGATGACTATCCTCAAATTCCTATACCAGTCTACGAAATTTGTCCCATTTAATTTGTCCTTCTCAAGGACCGATCGCAGTGATAATGTGCTTGTTACGTTGTTAGTTGCCATGGAAATCTACAATATAAATATGCAAAATAAGTTTATGATTTTAATCATTTAATATGGTCTTATATTAAATGAAACTCCCACTATTTTGTTTAAAATTATCAACCCTCGAAACCTTTAGTGGGCCATGATCCATATTTCACCTAATCTTGAGTTAGCTTTGGCTAATCGCCCAAGACTCGGTTATTTAGGTAGACAATACTTTGTCAATTACATCACATGTAATTCTTGGATAGTTGGACGAACAACGCTTTGTTCAAATTCATCAAATGAATTATTATCCAACCACATGCCTCTAGGTTCCCAATCCTTTTGAGATAACCTAGTTAAGTCGTACCCAATTTAAAGTAAAACGGATATCACTATTATCCTTTCGCGCCTTACCAAGATTGCCACGGTGCTTTGCTTTGGCAAACCCACACATGTTCAATCGAAGTCTTGACGAGTACTTTTAATTTTGGAAGGCATCTAAAACTTAATATTTTAGAGGGATTTATTGATCTCATGATTTTATTATTGATAATTTAAAATATGTCCACTACATATACACATATACATATCTACATATATGTATAATAAAATTATCAATCTAAAACATAAGATAAATCATGCATCACATATATCAACATAAATTAAACGTGACATGGTTATAGCCCCTACTAGCGATTTTCTCAAGCCAATGAGAAAATCCTAAGAGTCAACCTAAGGTAACTTCATAAGCACCTTCCTTTGGCTCCAATTTGTGAATGGCCTCCTCATCCCGGCACCATGCTCCATCTTCATTGATCACCATCAATAAATAAACTATACTATATAACATTTACAAATATAGAGAATTCCTCGAGTCACATTCGAGGGGAACGTAGGGGAGGGATAACATTCAGAAAAAAATAGAGAAGGCACGACTCGCAGGTCGTATTATAAATTACAAACATTCACAAATCCTATCTAATAGGTCAAAGGCCTATAACCATGCACCATGCTCAAACAACACATAAAACATGCTATAACAATTTAATTAATTAAATTCTAAACATTTTAAAATTTAATTCTAATTAAAACTGTAAAATAAAATTTTGGAAGTTTATCGTACGCTCGGGACATCACATGCCACGAACTTATGCGACTAAACCACGAACCACCATGGTTCGAACCAATCTAACCACGCACGGCTGGACCAATCATGGGCCTAGGGTTCAAAACCCTAGCCCAAGACGTGGTCCGAGCCACGCGTGACCGTGCGGCGCCGCTAGGGTTCCAAACCCTAGCCGCCTTGCACCATCTTGGTTTCTATCGAGCCACATCGACCGAAACACTGGAAAAAAATTAACCACGAGTCACGGTCAAGCCATGCACGGTTCATGATGGTGGCGGCTCAACCATCTCGAGCCAAGGGTTCGAAAACCCTAGCCCTCATGTGGTGTAGCCGCCAACTCGTATGATTCCGAGAACCATGGTCCGAACCATCGACTTTATCGAGCCAAAAGAGTTCAAAACTCTAGCCACGTCTCGACACTTCCATGCACAATTATTAGCCACAACGGCTAAACCATCTCGAGCCAAGGGTTCGAAAAACCTAGCCCTCATGTGGCAGTAGCCGTGTGTCATTTGTGATGGTGGTGGTCGAAAACATCTTGTTATGGGTTCGATTATTCGCTTCATGTATCGTATACATTAAACTTCAATTATATCAAATATAATTTCATGATAATTTCACAAACACAATTTAATCATATCATATATGATTATATACAAATTTATAGCATGCAATATAAAATCTAACTATGATTAAACTATTAACCACATAAATCCGATATGAGCTTTGTACACGGCTTTGATACCACTGTAAGTAATCCAACAAGCATACAACGCAGTGGAATTTAAAAAATTGGATTACTATAACTGCGGATCTATACAAAGTGGTCATATCGGATAAAGGATCATAAAGAGTCTCACCCTTGTAGCGTGTTTGAGCAGAATCCTCCTTGAAACACCACGTCCAACACGTTCCGAGTCACGAGCAACACCTTCAAGGTCTTGCCTCTACGGTATCCACACGATCAAATCGAAAGGGGATTTAAGAACAAGTTGCTAGACTAGTTCTTAAATCAAAACTCAACTCACGGTTCAAAACCAATTAAACGGTGGCCTTTCCGGTCACCACTATTCACGTCGGCCGTGAATATGGAGGAGGAAGGAGGCGGCGGCCGAGAGAGTGAGAGAGAGTAGGTTTAGGTTTTGATATCAAGGAATGAATTACAATTAATCACCTTGTTATCATTATATATGATTTAATTAAAGGCTTTCACAAAGCCTCATGGGCTCAAACCCATGATTTAATTAAATCCTTATAATTATTTAGTTAAGACTCTTCTTAATTAATTAATTCATCCAATGAATTTAATTCCCTTTATCGATTTAATCTTTTGTGCGACCCGATATGATCTTGTAATGTTGGCAGTGACATAAAATCTCATTTTACGTCACAAGCAAGGAGCGGTGTCTAGCAACACATCAAGGCTACCCAAATTACAAGAATGTCTTTGACTCGACATAACCTTAGAACTTGTGATAATATTAACCATGTAACTTAATCCCTTTGTCCATGTGTTTAGATTGAACACGAGTCATGGAATAGTCATACTCGTATATTCAATCTCCATTTCTTGATCCCCAAGTAGAACTAGAATAAACGAATAAGCTCGATATCACATATCGACTCATTCGAGCACGGCCATGCATTTTAGTCTTACTTGATCAAGGGCCCAAACACTTCTCCTGTTATATAGGAGGGACAAATCCTATCTTGATCAATCAACATCACTCTACATAATTCGTAGTGTATCCAATAGTTGCCTTTATAGTTTACACTGTTACAGGTAACGTTTGACAATATCAAGATACATAACTCCTTATGTTGGGATCTCTGATGATCTCAAGTCGTAAGGATTACATACATTATTATCACTATGAGAATTGCTTATGACACTCATATAGCATTCTCATGGTGGGTCTGTCCAGTACATTGTTCTCTAACATGTACCTATGTGTTGATTTGATATCTCATATCCATGAACAATTCATCAATCAACACATACTAGTAATTGAAGACATCCAAGGAAAGAGAATGAAGAACCAAAAAAATTATGATGAGCAACCATTCATTCATAGTTGTCCAATCATTTGTTCCAGGATAGAATATTTACCAAAGCAAAATAGTCTACATTCAACACCTACTTCCAACGGAGGGGTGGATGGAGGGGGAAGGCCGCCAGAGGGGTAAGGATGAGCATGAATATTGGTATATGGATTTTAATCAAAGTCATTTTCCTTTCTAGTCTTATGCATCTAACAAAAGCATTATGATGAGAGGCACACTTTACCCTTCTCATTGGATGTTTTAATGTTTTACGTGCACCACCATGTTAAAATCATCAATTTATTAAATAGATTACGTGCACCAACTTGTTAAAATTACGCGCACCACCTTGTTAAAATCACCAATTTGTTAAATTACTTGCACCAATTTGTAAAATTTACGTTCACCACCTTGTTAAAATATCAATTATGATCGTTATTATTTTAAACAGTTTTTTTCAGTGTAGCGATTGTGTACCGCAAGTGCACAGTGTCAAGTTTTAGTATAATGATATGAAAAGTACGGATTGTCGATCCCACGAGGACTAGGAAATAAGTACCAAAACTCCATTAATTTAACTATATCTAGTCTACGATAACTGATTGTGATTAATTAACTAAATTGACTAATTAACTCAATATCAACCCAAACAAACAAGAATGAATAAGAATAGAATCAAAAGAAAGAATTATCATGACTTTCGGTTCACCTATGTAATCCCCCACAATTCGCCTATCAGTTAATAATCGAATTCAAACAATCTAAGATGACAAGTTTTCCAAATTTATCTAATGTACTCTCTCAAGTTATATAAAACCTAATATCAAATTGCAGTAAGTCACTCTCTTGTACTTATTTAACAACACAATATTGTATTAAGATCCATGAAAACTTCTAACTTTCGATTACTAGATATCTATAGCTATCACACGTGTATTTGGCTTCATCTCTCGATATCAGTCTGAAATCCACGGCATAAATCACTATATCGAATCACAATATCCTATGGTCAATTCAATTGCAATTTAATATCATTCAAGGATGGCCAAACCCTTAAAAGCATGAATAACAATGATCAATGCGCTTAGATAAATAAGAATCAATCAAAAATATTCAATTTAAATCATGGGTTCATACAAAGGATCCCCTAAGTCTTGACAATAAACTTAGCCTAGAAACATATTCAAAATCAAATGCAAAATCATGTTTTTAAACATCAAAAGCATAAGGAAATCAAATAGAAACAAACAAAGTTTAGAAATACGCATAAACTAGAGATGTTGACTCGCGTCGTCGATCCGTAGCTCCGTCTCTCGTTGTGTTGCTTTGTGCTATTCACGTCCAATTCCTTCACAAATTATTTACGTGAATTTCCCTACGTTTCAGTCTCTTATGTGCGTTAAGAATCAGACATCTTTTTCTTCTTCTTTTCTGTTCCTTTTTCTCGTAACTATCGCTTGCTCCTTTATCTACTGATATCGTGCAATCTGATTCTCCTCTCTATAGTTCACGTTCCTCTCTCTTGGTTCGTAAATCTCCAAATTCTACGTACGTTACTTATCTGATTCTCGCCCCTCTTTCTTATCTAATGCTGCTCCCCTAACTTTCTGTTTTCCAATCTCCTCATGTCTCTCTTTTTTTATCTTTTTAACTTCCCGTCTCTCGTGAATCCCCTCCAAAATAAATCTTCTCATATCATATATTATAATATCATATATTATAATATAATATTTCATCCATGTTGGTCTCTTAAAGCAATGAATTTCTCTCCAATTTAATGTGTGCTTGAAAATTCCTCCACGTCATGTCACGTGTGTTGCTCGGTTTGATCATTTTTCATCATTTTAAGTTTAATTCCCAAACTTTTATGCATTTGGACATGGATTCCTGAAATATACAAATATATACCAAAAAGCATAATATTTTCCAGGAATCACTTTGTCTACGTATGTACTTTGACTTATGCCAAGTAATCTTCTTGATCTATCTCTATAGATCTTGATTCCTAATACATAGGTGGCTTCACCCAAGTCTTTCATAGAAAAGCAATTCTCTAGCCAAATCTTTACAGATTGTAAGGCAGTGATATCATTCCCAATGAGAAGTATGTCATCTACATACAATATTAGGAAGATAATTATGCTCCCACTGACCTTCTTGTAGACACAAGGTTCATCTACGTTTTTGATGAAACCAAACTCTTTGACTGCATCATCAAAACGAAGATTCCAACTCCGAGAAGCTTGCTTCAATCCATAAATGGATCGTTGTAGCTTGCATATCTTTCCAGCATCCTTTGGATCGACAAAACCCTCGGGCTGTGTCATGTACACATCCTCAAGCAGATTTCCATTAAGGAAAGCTGTTTTGACATCCATCTGCCAGATTTCATAATCATGAAATGCAGCTATTGCAAGTAAGATCCTAATGGATTTAACCATGGCAACTGGTGAAAATGTTTCATCATAGTCAATACCATGAATTTGTTTGAAACATTTTGCAACTAGTCGACCTTTATAGGTTTGTACATTACCATCCATGTCGGTCTTCTTCTTGAAAATCCATTTGCACCCTATGGGTCTCACCCCTTCAGGTGGGTCAACCAAAGTCCATACTTGGTTTGCATACATGGATTCCATTTCAGATTTCATGGCTTCTTGCCATTTCTCAGAATCAGTGCCCATTATAGCTTGTTGATAAGATGACGGCTCATCCTCATCAATAAGTAGTAAGTCACCTTGTTGAGTCACAAGAAATCCATATCTTTGTGGCTCCCGGTGTTCTCTTACAGACCTACGCTGGGCTTGTGTCTCTTGAGCAGGCACTTTATCCACAACAGCTTGTGGTGTCTGCTCTGTTTCCATCTCAATATCATGTTCAATGTTTTCTTGTGGTTGAACTTCACTAAGTTCTATTTGTCTCCCACTGGTTTTTCTAGAAATAAATTCTCTTTCAAGAAAGACACCAGTCCGAGCAACAACTACTTTGTTCTCGTTGGGATAATAGAAATAGTATCCTTTCGTTTCCTTAGGATACCCCACAAATAAACACTTATCAGATTTGGGTCCAAGTTTGTTAGAGACGTGACGTCTCACGAAAGCCTCACAACCCCAAAACCAGGACGCTTCCCAGTCCATATCTCATATGGTGTCTTTTCCACTGATTTAGATGGAACACGGTTCAGTATAAATATTGCTGTTTCTAAAGCATGTCCCCAAAAGGATATAGGAAGATCTGCATGACTCATCATAGACCGAACCATGTCTAACAAGGTTCGATTCCTCCTTTCGGATACACCATTCCATTGTGGAGTATACGGAGGAGTGAGTTGTGGGACTATCCCACACTCCTTTAGATAGTCATGAAACTCTTGGCTTAGGTACTCACCTCCTCGATCCGATCGAAGGATTTTGATACTTTTGCCAAGTTGGTTTTGTACTTCATTCTTGAAATCTTTGAACTTTTCAAAGGTTTCATGTTTATGTTTCATTAGGTACACATACCCATATCTACTGAAGTCATCAGTAAATGTAACGAAGTATTGAAAACCACCTCTAGCATGTGTGCTTATTGGTCCACATACATCACTATGTATTAGTCCCAATAAAACATTTGCCCTTTCAACATGTCCCTTGAATGGAGCTTTAGTCTTCTTGCCCATTAAGCAAGACTCGCATGTTTCATATGATTCAAAATCAAATGAATCTAATGCTCCATCCTTATGAAGTTTCGATATGCGGTTCTCGTTTATATGGCCCAAGCGACAATGCCAGAGATAGGTTGGATTAGAATCATTATTCTTAATCCTTTTAGTATTTATGTTATAGATAGGCATATCAAGATTTAATACATAAAGACCATTAATCATTTGTGCACTAGCATAAAACATATCATTTAAATAAATAGAACAACAGTTGTCCTTTATCATAAATGAAAATCCACACTTGTCCAAACAAGAAATAGAAATAATGTTTTTAGTAATAGATGGCATAAAATAACAGTCTTTTAAAATCAACGATAAACCAGAAGGCAAAGATAAATGGTAATCTCCTATAGCTAATTCAGCAACTCTTGCTCCATTTCCAACTCGGAGATCAACTTCGCCTTTCGCCAACGTCCTACTCCCTTTTAGATCCTACACATTTACACAAATGTGAGATCCACATCCAATATCTAATACCCATGATGAAGAAGTAGATAAATTGACTTCTATAACAAAAATACCTGAAGTGGAAGTCACATTTCCTTTCTTGAGATCCTCCAGATAAACTTTGCAATTTCTTTTCCAATGTCCGGTCTCACCGCAATGGAAACAGTTCCCCTCTTTTGCCACTCCTCCCTTTGGCTTTAGTGCAGAAGCATGTGGCTTAGACTGTAAGGTCCTCGTTACTTAATCCATTATGTATCATGTTAACATACATATGTGAGTCTGAATTAAGTAAGAACAGGCACTGATTAAGAGTATCGTACTAGTTAAGTTGTTACAGGGTTTATAAAAACCTATCCACTACACATCATATGTACAAACAACAACCTACTACAAGATAACTCCTAGGCAGTGGTTCAGCTCGCAGCGGAAAATGACTCACATCCCGTCCTCCCACATCTATGAGTCCCTATAGAAACATTCACACAAAGTGAGTATAGATCAACAACTATCTCAGTGCGATATCAAAACACAATATCAATGATAAAGCAATAATAATCATATCCAATGTGAATGCTCTGTCTCATGCATCAACAAATGCAACTATGTCATGACATGTCTCATCAATCACCCTATTATCACGAGCCCCATATGATATGCCTATTCAGCTCAATATGTCAGTGGAACCACATCACATCTTCATATTAGCAGCACATATCATAGTACCGTACTCATCTGTGATAATAATCAGAGCATATACCCAAACCAGGCGTATATCTCTCAAGCCAAAGCATATGTAGTATATCTATCGTGGCAACGATCCCAGCCAAAGCATATACCAAACTTGGCATATCTATCAAGGCAATGATCTTACCAAAGCATATACACATATCTATCAAGGCATCCATCCCAATCATATGAAATCCATGTATGTACATGCATATGATACTACCAATCATATGACACAAAGCTAAAATAAATCATATGATATCAAAATCATAACATCATCATCACATAATATCTATACTCCGTACGTCAACACGTACCTGTAAAGCGACACAAAAGATATAAATCAGGTGTCAATGTGTAAACGTCTCGTTGTCCTGTCTCCTGTGATGATGCTACAACAATGCCAATAATAAATCATGTTATCATAGGCATCAATATCACAAGCTACAAAATATAACATTTTAAATCTACCGATCGATCGGTTACTCTAGCGATCGATCGGTCCAAACAGACAACCCTAGCGATCGGTCGGTCAGAAGCTAGCGATCGATCGCTCTAAAGTTTGAATTTCTCAAAAATGCTACGGCATTTCACCGATCGATCGGTCGCCTTCAGTGATCGATCGGTACATGAACCGCCTTATTTTCCCCTGTTTTACCGATCGATCGGTATGAGTCTAGCGATCGATCGGTCGACAACAAATTTTCAAAACCATGGCGATTTTGAGCTTATCTTCATAGCTCTTCTCCTATAACTCGAATTTAACCATTTCAACATGTTTCTTGCAATCTCTAG
Source organism: Haberlea rhodopensis (assembly GCA_907163345.1). Classification (NCBI taxonomy): domain Eukaryota; kingdom Viridiplantae; phylum Streptophyta; class Magnoliopsida; order Lamiales; family Gesneriaceae; genus Haberlea; species Haberlea rhodopensis. The sequence continues at coordinate 202,794 of CAJQUN010000642.1, read as the reverse complement.
GAACATATTACTATGTTTCTATCATCATAGAATCCAATTAATAGCATATAAACATGATATGATTCTTCACATGAACATGTGATATTCCACCTCACATACATCAACACCAATTACATAATTCAAGTGTAAAACCATGAATTCCTTACCAAGATATTAAGAAATCACTTCACACAACTTCCTAGCTCAATTCACAAGTGAATCCCAAGCTCACACCAAAAAGAACTTGAAAGAGATGGAGAGGAGCTTGTGTAGGATTTTAGTAGGTGTGTTTAGGTGAAGTATGTGATTTCACTTGGTATCCATTAATAAAAAGCATTTCAATTAATCATCATGCTAAGTCACCTTGATATAGGGTATTTGAAGCTAACAACATGTTAGTGGACATGTACATGAAGATGAAATTCAAATTCAAATGAAATTCCAACTCAACTTAACTTCACATGCATTTTCAAATCATTTTGCACCATGTTTCATTCCTTGCCATATATCATTTCATGCATGTGTCATTTCATTCTTGGTTCCACCCGAACCCCCATTATCATACCGCCATTTGATATAATTACACCATAATCATATCACACGTGTATAAAACAAATCGAGGCATTACATAGACTTAACAAGGACCTTCTTGTTCTTCTTGAAACTCTTAGCTTTAGCCTTTCCTTTGCTCTTATTCACAATAGAACATTTGTAGGCTTAGACTTCTTGCTATTTGCTTCAAAAGTTCTAAGCATGCCAAGTAATTGTAGCAGAGTCTTTTCAATTTCAATCATATTGTAATTCAAGACAAATTGACTGAAGCTTTCAGGCAACGATTGCAAGATCACGTCAGTGGCCAACTCTTGGTCCAAAGGAAAACCCAGCTTCTCCAGATTCTCAATATACCCAATCATCTTGAGTACATGAGTTCCAACCATACTTCCTTCTACCATTCTACACTGGAATAACGCTTTAGAGACGTCATACCTCTCATGTCTTGCTTGTTGTTGGTACAGTTGCTTAAGATGCTCGATCATATCGAACGCCTCCATTTCCTCATGTTGCTTCTGAAGCTCAGAGTTCATGGTGGCAAGCATAAGGCACCCAACATCAAGTGCGTCATTTTGATGCTTCTTGTAAGCATCTTTATCAGCCTTAGCAGCCGTCAAGGGAGGTTCCTCAGCAGGTAAGGGTTCCTCTAGGACATATTGCTTCTTTTCTTGTTCGATGACTATCCTCAAATTCCTATACCAGTCTACGAAATTTGTCCCATTTAATTTGTCCTTCTCAAGGACCGATCGCAGTGATAATGTGCTTGTTACGTTGTTAGTTGCCATGGAAATCTACAATATAAATATGCAAAATAAGTTTATGATTTTAATCATTTAATATGGTCTTATATTAAATGAAACTCCCACTATTTTGTTTAAAATTATCAACCCTCGAAACCTTTAGTGGGCCATGATCCATATTTCACCTAATCTTGAGTTAGCTTTGGCTAATCGCCCAAGACTCGGTTATTTAGGTAGACAATACTTTGTCAATTACATCACATGTAATTCTTGGATAGTTGGACGAACAACGCTTTGTTCAAATTCATCAAATGAATTATTATCCAACCACATGCCTCTAGGTTCCCAATCCTTTTGAGATAACCTAGTTAAGTCGTACCCAATTTAAAGTAAAACGGATATCACTATTATCCTTTCACGCCTTACCAAGATTGCCACGGTGCTTTGCTTTGGCAAACCCACACATGTTCAATCGAAGTCTTGACGAGTACTTTTAATTTTGGAAGGCATCTAAAACTTAATATTTTAGAGGGATTTATTGATCTCATGATTTTATTATTGATAATTTAAAATATGTCCACTACATATACACATATACATATCTACATATATGTATAATAAAATTATCAATCTAAAACATAAGATAAATCATGCATCACATATATCAACATAAATTAAACGTGACATGGTTATAGCCCCTACTAGCGATTTTCTCAAGCCAATGAGAAAATCCTAAGAGTCAACCTAAGGTAACTTCATAAGCACCTTCCTTTGGCTCCAATTTGTGAATGGCCTCCTCATCCCGGCACCATGCTCCATCTTCATTGATCACCATCAATAAATAAACTATACTATATAACATTTACAAATATAGAGAATTCCTCGAGTCACATTCGAGGGGAACGTAGGGGAGGGATAACATTCAGAAAAAAATAGAGAAAGGATCATAAAGAGTCTCACCCTTGTAGCGTGTTTGAGCAGAATCCTCCTTGAAACACCACGTCCAACACGTTCCGAGTCACGAGCAACACCTTCAAGGTCTTGCCTCTACGGTATCCACACGATCAAATCGAAAGGGGATTTAAGAACAAGTTGCTAGACTAGTTCTTAAATCAAAACTCAACTCACGGTTCAAAACCAATTAAACGATGGCCTTTCCGGTCACCACTATTCACGTCGGCCGTGAATATGGAGGAGGAAGGAGGCGGCGGCCGAGAGAGTGAGAGAGAGTAGGTTTAGGTTTTGATATCAAGGAATGAATTACAATTAATCACCTTGTTATCATTATATATGATTTAATTAAAGGCTTTCACAAAGCCTCATGGGCTCAAACCCATGATTTAATTAAATCCTTATAATTATTTAATTAAGACTCTTCTTAATTAATTAATTCATCCAATGAATTTAATTCCCTTTATCGATTTAATCTTTTGTGCGACCCGATATGATCTTGTAATGTTGGCAGTGACATAAAATCTCATTTTACGTCACAAGCAAGGAGCGGTGTCTAGCAACACATCAAGGCTACCCAAATTACAAGAATGTCTTTGACTCGACATAACCTTAGAACTTGTGATAATATTAATCATGTAACTTAATCCCTTTGTCCATGTGTTTAGATTGAACACGAGTCATGGAATAGTCATACTCGTATATTCAATCTCCATTTCTTGATCCCCAAGTAGAACTAGAATAAATGAATAAGCTCGATATCACATATCGACTCATTCGAGCACGGCCATGCATTTTAGTCTTACTTGATCAAGGGCCCAAACACTTCTCCTGTTATATAGGAGGGACAAATCCTATCTTGATCAATCAACATCACTCTACATAATTCGTAGTGTATCCAATAGTTGCCTTTATAGTTTACACTGTTACAGGTAACGTTTGACAATATCAAGATACATAACTCCTTATGTTGGGATCTCTGATGATCTCAAGTCGTAAGGATTACATACATTATTATCACTATGAGAATTGCTTATGACACTCATATAGCATTCTCATGGTGGGTCTGTCCAGTACATTGTTCTCTAACATGTACCCATGTGTTGATTTGATATCTCATATCCATGAACAATTCATCAATCAACACATACTAGTAATTGAAGACATCCAAGGAAAGAGAATGAAGAACCAAAAAAATTATGATGAGCAACCATTCATTCATAGTTGTCCAATCATTTGTTCCAGGATAGAATATTTACCAAAGGAAAATAGTCTACATTCAACACCTACTTCCAACGGAGGGGTGGATGGAGGGGGAAGGCCGCCAGAGGGGTAAGGATGAGCATGAATATTGGTATATGGATTTTAATCAAAGTCATTTTCCTTTCTAGTCTTATGCATCTAACAAAAGCATTATGATGAGAGGCACACTTTACCCTTCTCATTGGATGTTTTAATGTTTTACGTGCACCACCATGTTAAAATCATCAATTTATTAAATAGATTACGTGCACCAACTTGTTAAAATTACGCGCACCACCTTGTTAAAATCACCAATTTGTTAAATTACTTGCACCAATTTGTAAAATTTACGTTCACCACCTTGTTAAAATATCAATTATGATCGTTATTATTTTAAACAGTTTTTTTCAGTGTAGCGATTGTGTACCGCAAGTGCACAGTGTCAAGTTTTAGTATAATGATATGAAAAGTACGGATTGTCGATCCCACGAGGACTAGGAAATAAGTACCAAAACTCCATTAATTTAACTATATCTAGTCTACGATAACTGATTGTGATTAATTAACTAAATTGACTAATTAACTCAATATCAACCCAAACAAACAAGAATGAATAAGAATAGAATCAAAAGAAAGAATTATCATGACTTTCGGTTCACCTATGTAATCCCCCACAATTCGCCTATCAGTTAATAATCGAATTCAAACAATCTAAGATGACAAGTTTTCCAAATTTATCTAATGTACTCTCTCAAGTTATATTAAACCTAATATCAAATTGCAGTAAGTCACTCTCTTGTACTTATTTAACAACACAATATTGTATTAAGATCCATGAAAACTTCTAACTTTCGATTACTAGATATCTATAGCTATCACACGTGTATTTGGCTTCATCTCTCGATATCAGTCTGAAATCCACGGCATAAATCACTATATCGAATCACAATATCCTATGGTCAATTCAATTGCAATTTAATATCATTCAAGGATGGCCAAACCCTTAAAAGCATGAATAACAATGATCAATGCGCTTAGATAAATAAGAATCAATCAAAAATATTCAATTTAAATCATGGGTTCATACAAAGGATCCCCTAAGTCTTGACAATAAACTTAGCCTAGAAACATATTCAAAATCAAATGCAAAATCATGTTTTTAAACATCAAAAGCATAAGGAAATCAAATAGAAACAAACAAAGTTTAGAAATACGCATAAACTAGAGATGTTGACTCGCGTCGTCGATCCGTAGCTCCGTCTCTCGTTGTGTTGCTTTGTGCTATTCACGTCCAATTCCTTCACAAATTATTTACGTGAATTTCCCTACGTTTCAGTCTCTTATGTGCGTTAAGAATCAGACATCTTTTTCTTCTTCTTTTCTGTTCCTTTTTCTCGTAACTATCGCTTGCTCCTTTATCTACTGATATCGTGCAATCTGATTCTCCTCTCTATAGTTCACGTTCCTCTCTCTTGGTTCGTAAATCTCCAAATTCTACGTACGTTACTTATCTGATTCTCGCCCCTCTTTCTTATCTAATGCTGCTCCCCTAACTTTCTGTTTTCCAATCTCCTCATGTCTCTCTTTTTTTATCTTTTTAACTTCCCGTCTCTCGTGAATCCCCTCCAAAATAAATCTTCTCATATCATATATTATAATATCATATATTATAATATAATATTTCATCCATGTTGGTCTCTTAAAGCAATGAATTTCTCTCCAATTTAATGTGTGCTTGAAAATTCCTCCACGTCATGTCACGTGTGTTGCTCGGTTTGATCATTTTTCATCATTTTAAGTTTAATTCCCAAACTTTTATGCATTTGGACATGGATTCCTGAAATATACAAATATATACCAAAAAGCATAATATTTTCCAGGAATCACTACAAAAACGTCCATAATCTTATATCAAATTAAGTGTAAAAATCACACTTATCAAATTACATGCACCACCTTGTTAAACTCACCACTTTATTAAAATTACATGCATCAATTTGTAAAAAAAATGAGTGCATCATAGTTCAAATCACCAATTTTATAAAATTAATTGTCATATATTGTTAAAATCACCAATTATGTGCACCACCTTGTTAAAATCACAAATTTGTTAAAATTATGTGCACCAATTTCTACAAATTATGTGCACCAATTTGTAAATTTACGTGCACCACATTGTTAAAATCACCAATTACGAGCACCACCTTATTAAAATTACCAATTTGTAAAAATGATCTGCACCAATTTGTAGAAATTATCTACACCATCTTGTTAAAATCACTATGATTTGTTCGTGGATCAGTTATGTCCATGCACTAGTTAATTTATAAGTCTGTGCATCAGTTGTTGGAATATGCCCTAAAGACCATTTAGTAGATGATTGATTTTGGCATACATTGTATTATGATATTTCATTTATGACAATTCATTATTATATTTCGTTGTCTATGTAATATGAATTTATATATAATAACGTCCTTAGAATAATAATATATTATTCTTAAATAGTCAATAGTCAATTATTATCATGAACTAGGATAACAATAATGCATATAGATTATTATATGTTGATTGATGACTTTAGTCATGGATATGAGACATCAAATCACATTTGGGTATATGTTAGAGAACTATGTACTGTACCAACCTATCATGAGACTGCTGCATGGATTGTTATACGAAAGTCATAAGCGTTTCTCATAGTGATAATGTTGTATGTAATCCTTGCGACTTGAGATCACCAGAGATCGCAACATAAGGAGTTGTATATCTTGATATTGTCAGATGTTACCTGTAATAGGACAAACTATAAAAATAATCATTGGAGAGACTACGAATTATGTAGAGGGATGTTGAATTATCAATATAGGATTTCTTGCATCCATATAACGAGAATGGTGTTTTTTGGCCATTGATTGAGTGAGACTAAATATTAGAGATGTCAAACGGGGCGGACGGCATGAGGCACGACACGACATGGAGCGGCACGACATGACCCATTTTGCCATAGTGACGTGTCGTACCAAGCATGACCAGGAACATAGGCCGTACCGGGCCAAGGGGTGCCAGCCCCTTGGCTGGCACAGGCACGACAGACACTGTAGTTGTTGTTTTTTTTAAAAAAAATTATTTGGCGATCGATCGCCGAGTGGCTGTAGTTTACAGACGTGCTTGGCGATCGATTGCCATATAATTTGTGATCGATCGCTGAGTGGCAGTAGGTTATACACGTGCTTGGCAATCGGTCGCCACATAACTGACGATCGATCACCGAAGGCCCAACGATAAAAAAAAAGTGCCGTTCAACGGCATTTTTAAAATTTAAAAAAAAAATTGGTTGTTATATATAGATGTGTGTTGATGAAACATTTTATCGTCTCAATCTTTAAGCTCTATATACTTGAAACGTTATACTCTAAATTTGTTCACAAGAAGAAAGAAGTTCGTCTAACGTTTGCCAATACAAGCACAAGCAACAAAGCCAATACTCCTCCAGCAAATATTTGGTAACTTTTATATTTGTTGCATTAGATAATTGTAGTCTATATAGATAATGTCCGATTCACTTTATAATGTGAATTATGATGATGAAATTGATCAATTTCAAGAAAATGAAGAAAACACACCAAATATTCAATCATCAACTAGAAGAATTTCAAAAAAAAAGAACTAGTAATGTGTGACAACTATTTGGTGTAGAAAATGTTGAGGGAAATGGATCAAGGGAAGTTTGTAAAAAATGTAAAAAAGATTATGCATATGCTTCTTCTGGTGGTACATGTCATTTACTAAGACACATGGCTAAACATGAAAGAGAACCAACTGATGGTAACCAAACTACTCTTTCACAATTCGGTACTGGTAATAGTGGTACAAGTTTAGGTATTTTCACTTATAATGTTATACGAGATAGGAAAGAATTAGCTAAATATATAGTATGGGCGGAGAAACTTTTTTCAATGGGGCGGATGTGAAATTCACTAATTATATTCATTTAGTTTTGCAACCTCAACATAAACGATTTTCAAGGAATACTATTAAATCGGATGCATTCACATTTTTTAATGAATATAAAGCAAATTTAATTACGTATTTAGGTAATCTTTCTTCGAACGTAGCACTAACAAGAGATATTCGACAACTTATCTTGGCAATGCATCATATCTATGTGTTACAAGACATTGGATTGACGATAATTGGGTGTTATATAATAAAAATTTAGGTTTCACAAGAATTGATTGGCCCCATACGGGTGGAGTTATTTCCAATACCATTATGCAAGTTACTAATGCATATAATATTAGTAATAAAATTTTCTCTATTTCATTTGATAATGCAACTAATAATACCGCTGCAATTACTATATTAAAAACTTATTTGAAACCAATTTTAAATGGTAATCTTTTCTATATTCGTTGTGAATGTCATATTTTAAATTTGTGTGTGTAAGATGGATTGAAACCAGTTGAGCTTCAGTTAGAAAAAAATAAAGGCTACTCTTAAATTTCTTAATGGTCCAGTTGCTGGAAAATAAGACTTCAAAAGTTTATGCATTTCTCATGGTATGAATTATAAAGATTTTCCTTATGATGTTCCTAATAGGTGGAATTCCACATATTTAATGTTGCAAGCATGTTTACCTTATAGAAATGTGATCACTTTATTTTTTAATGAAATGATGGACGAACATTTTCATATTGAAGAAACTGATTGGGAAATTGCTTCTAATATTTGTTTTTTAGAACCTTTTTATGATGCTACAAATTTATTTTCGGGCAGTTATTATCCAACTTCTTACACATGCAATTCGAACGAACGGAAACGAAACTGACTTTGCATATCTTGCTGGGGCAGTACTATAGGCATTTTCTAGTGTTTGGATGCACGTGTTTTAAAGAACAATCAAAGAAAAGATGCCGAATAGATTCCTCAACTGAATGACAAAGGACGCAACCCGACCGTGACCCCTGGATGCCGAAGGCGCCCTTGGGGTGATTTCGTAGTTCCTACGGGGTGGAGATGATGGGGTCGGTCCATGGATTTTCCTTCCTTTTCTTTTGCCGCATTTCGCTCAAAGGGTTGAAGAGAGATAGTGCATCAAGCTGTTCGCAAGGGGTAACGAGCAAGAAAATGAATGCGCTGTAGATTGGATTTTGGAGGTCGCTGGTTGGTAGAGAGGAGATTGTAGCAGTACAACGCCAACCATTACTGCCAAAGCTACTGTTCGATTCGCGGGCTGTCATGCATCTAGGATTTGCTACAGCCTTTATTTAATATCCCTAGCTCGGAGGGTTACTTCAATCTTTCGTTTTTGTACTCTACTCGTTCCTTGAAGGTCCAATTAATTGATATCCTCACCATTTACACCACCATTTTATGTAGCAAGGATGCAGATTTCTCAATTTCCTATAAAACGTCTCCTCGTCAGCGCTCATTCGGCTATTCCGATTCATTATTTTGAGTGTTTTCATCCGCGCGGCTCATTTTTCCAACCCACTCTTCTTTCCCCCTATCGCTAGGGGCCTCGCCATAGTCTTAGTAAAGGCTGCATTCGATTCTGACAACGGGTAAAGCTGCTACCCAGCCCTGCCTTTATGCACAAGAAGCGACCACGGTCTCCCATCAGGCTCCTTTTCTATATTTAAGCAATGGCCTTTTTTTTCGAATTCTTTAACCAGATAAATTATTACTAGTCAAGTTTAGCTTTACCAAACTGCTCAAACGCCCAACCTTTCAGGGATGGTGCCAAAAAGCTGAACCAACCAAGATGTATGTCGTCCGACCCAACCTCGTACGTGGAATAAAAAGACTTTTTTGTTTTGTGGAATTAACCATTTACTTTCTTTTGGAAAGAAATTATGTTCAAGCAAGCAAACAGTATCAGCATTAAGAAACTTCTTGGGGAGCAGTGAAAGAAAGAGCCCGGCATTCATTTTTTCATGAATATTCATAGCTGAAGTCTATATATTCTTTGATTTCGTTCCCCCCGTAAGATCAATATCACAACCAATAAGGTCTGCAAGTTTCACATCTAAGTCATACCCGATCCGATAGTTTACTATCTCCTGTTTTGGTTTTGTGTGCTTTAGGCATCTCTAAATGGATGACCAGTATCTTTCTTTGAATCAATATTCCCCCCCGTTCCCTATATAGAGTGACCTATTCCCCTTTTTCTTGGGTTTCACACTATCCTTTCTCAATTCCGTACTTGATTGCTAGTGTTTCCGGGTACCATTCCACTAATGGATCGGAAGGAAGTAAGAGCGAAATAGTCTCACCGAAATGGACGTGTTAAGGACGCGTGTCTCCATCGGCGGGATTCAGTGGCTCTTAGCCGCAAAATAAAATATCTATCTGGTGTAGGACCGGGTACTCCTCATAGCTAGCAGACCCACTTCCATTCGGAGTTACAATTCCAATGGATCCTTGAGCTTAAGCTTTTGGATCAAGTCTGTGACCCAACGTATAAGGTAGAATCAAAGGAAAGGCGTAAAGTGCGAAAAACCTATTTGCCTACTTGCTGCTTGAAGCGTAGTAAACTCACTCTCAACATATTCCTTTCTTGCTTGTCTTTCGATCAAGTCATTCTCCTATCCTGAATGATAGATCACGAGCTTCTTGCTCACGCAATATTTTTTTAATAGAACTTATGAAATTAGTGAATGTTTTGTGTTACATAGATCTGATCCGTTTTTTACATGTATTGTTGAACCAATAGAGTATAAATATAAAAAATACTGGAAAACTATTCCTATGTTGAATTGCTTGGCATCAATTCTGGATCCTAGATTAAAATTATATACTATAGAAATTATAAAAGAATCTTATTACACCAACATGGCTTATGAAAATGTTAATATTAATCAAGAGAAAGATCACATTAATAAATGTTTGTTTGCTTTGTTTTCTTTATATGATTCGTTACATAATTCTATATCAATTCCAGTAAGAGAAAGTTATAGTAGTGGTGATAGTAGTAGTAAATGTTCTATGTGGACAATGTTACGAAGAAGACATGACAATACTTACGCTTCTTCTAGTTCTAGTTCTAATACATCTTCATTTATTGAGCTTCAATTATATCTAAACCAAGTCATAGTGAACATGAATTAGAAACTTTTGATGTTTTGGCATGGTGAAAAGACAATGCTAGACTTTGGCCAGTACTTTCCATAATGACACGTGATCTACTAACTCCTCCGATATCCACAGTTCCATCGGAGTCTTGTTTTAGTGCAGATGGAAGAGTCATTTATGAAAAAATAAGTAGAATTAAACCGAACACATGTGGAGATATGTATTCTTTTAAAGGATTGGTTGGATGCTGAAGGTTTGGGAGGACATGATGTTTATTCGGATGAAAATGATGAAAACTAGAATATATTTTTAAACTCTTTTATAATTTCTGATTTTGTTTTGTTCGATGTAATTTGTAGTTTTTCAATTCGTAATCAATAATTTTTTTATTTTGCAAGTATATTGTGCCAATCATACTATTATAACATTTAAATAATTAAAATTAATCAAAACAAATTAAAAAAAACAAAAAAAAAATTAAAAAAATTATTTGGGCCGTGCCAGCACGGCACAACCCGAGGCACGACCCATAGGTCACGAGCCTATGGGTCGTACCGGGCCTGACGAAACAAAGACGTACGTGCCAGGAACGACCCGTCTCTATTGCAGGCCGTGCCGGGCGGCACGAATTACGGGGCCGTGTCGGGCCGACATGACCCGTTTGACATCACTACTAAATATGCATGACCATACTCGATTAAATCAATATGTGATATTGAGCATATTTGTTAAATATAGTCTACTCGGGAATCAAGAAATAAAATATTGAACTATACGAGTGTGACATATTCAATGACTCGTGTTCAATCTAAACACACAGGACAATGTGATTAAATTACATGATAAATATTATCGCATTCCATAGGTAATGTCGAGTCAATGACATTCTTGTAACTTGGGTAGTCTTGATGTGTTGTTAGCGCTCATTGATGTGCATTGGTTGGCCAATGGTCCACATCTAGAAGGTGTAGGGTTTCAAACTCTTGACATCCTAGCCACCACACAACTCTATATATACATACATGCAGGGTTTAACAAAATTATTAATATCAGCCGTCGCGTAAAACCCTAGCAGCCCTAGTTCCTTTCAGTTGAATTTTGAGTCTAGCAGCTCTTCATTCCACTCCATGTCCTCGATCTCTACGTCGTCGTACGACATCGTTTCGTCTGCATCTAAGGCTTGTTCTCCCCTCGGAGGAATTTCGGTCGATCTGGGGAAAATGTTACCGCCTTTTTTGTGTTCTTAAGGGTGCTTTTGTCATTTAAACCTAAAAGTGAACAGTTTTAGACGATGATGAATAATGTTTCTCTATAGGGTATCAGTCTAACTTTTTGGGAAAATTATCCTATCTATATCATCCCCTTCAAACATAGTTTAAGAAAAATAATTATAATGGTAATCTTGTCGAGTAATAAATTAATACATAATGTCGAATACTATTAAGACTTCACTTTCACGAAACATAATTCTTTAAATAATTGTCCCGTTGAAAATTCAAGTTCATTACTTTTCTATTGGTCATTTGATTGTTTGTTCATTGTCTCCAGTCTCTCTCCATTTTGTTCTTGTTCCTATAATCCAAACGTCATTAACATAAGCTAAAATGCGGTGAATTATCTATAGACCCCCTCTACTTTTAACAATAACGAATTTCATCTATATAGTTTAAAAAAAACATCTATCTTCGCTGATATGTATTTTTATATCAAATTATAGGCGACCGTTATAATTTTCATATATCTATTCCAAACAAGAGGTTGATATTATAATGTATTTATTCTACATAAAATCTATCCGTTATTGTTCAATCTAGATGCCAAAATTTATAATATATCTTTTTTAAAGAGATAGTTGTAATTTTTTTAAAAGTAATATGCTATGATGCACGGACACGGATATGTCGATACGTGGATACACGGATACGAATACGGTTGAACGTGTTTTTCAAAATTCCTAGGATACAATTATATATATATATATATATATATATATATATATATATATATATATATATATATATATATATATAATTTATAAGAAACCAGGTTTCCAAATATATAGTCAACATTAAACACATAAAATCAAAATAAAAAAGTTTAAACTTCATCAAATCCAAGATAAATAGTAGAGTTTTAAACACCAGTTAGTACTTAAATCAAGAAAGTTAAATAAAAATATTGCCTAATCATTTAATTGACTGCCTATCTCGATATATTGATTCTTCATTAGCATCATCCGTAATATAATAGACTCAAAATCTGGTTCATCAAGTGAGAATTTGCAATACCAAGAATGCTAACATCATCTAACGACTCAAAAGCATCTCCAGCCACGTTCCACATTTTGCAGTCACCCTTCATTTATCGTGGAGATTTCCTTGAAAGAAGACATAACTATGAATGCAAAATCAAATTTTCGACACGTTGTGGTGTTATTTGTAGTGATATATCACTCATCTATCACGTATATAATTTTCATCGACAAAATTCTCATGGTGTAACCAATACGTATCTTGGTCGTATTCATATAACTTTCTGAAATTAAAAAAAAAAAACAATTTTTTGAATCCGGATACACCACATGGCGTATCCGATACGTCGGAATCAGAAGTATCTTGAAGTATCTAGACAAGTATCCAAAATAATAATAATAATTTTTAATTCAGATACGCCATGTGGTGTATCGAATACATATCGGACGAGTATCTATGAGTATTGATATCCGAAAAGTATCGGATATCTGACCGTGAACATTAGGAATATCCGTGCATATAGGTAATATGTAATGGTTTGTAAATAAATTATACGAATATATAAAATGCACGTCACTCCGCTTTCCATCATCGCCGGCTTCAATATAAAAACCCATAGATTGAAGTAATAAACCCCTGTAAATCCCCAAATTCAAAAACAAACCCTAACCCCGATCTCGATCAGATACATAAAACGATCGAGGCCGGATGAAATTCGCCTGATTACACCACGTTGGTTGTCAATGGATTTCTCCGAACTGGAAGCAATCGAGGGTTTGCGTTGGTCATGGCATTCGTGGCCCGTTTCCAAGTCTGAAGTTTCATCTCTGGTAGTCCCACTTTCAGTGATGTGCACACCATTAATGCCATTCAGTGAGCTTCCTATCCTCCCTTACGAGCCCTTGAATTGCTCCCAATGCGCTGCCGTTTTGAACCCCTACTCTCGCGTCGACTACGTATCCAGAATCTGGAACTGCCCTTTTTGCTACCGTAAAAACCCGTTCCCGAAGTCGTATGCCCATATCCACGAAAACAATATTCCTGCGGAGCTTTTTCCCACTTACAGCACAGTTGAGTATCATTTCAGCAAAGGGGGTTCGGGACCTGGTTCGGGAACAGCCCCGGGTAGGAGTGAAAATGGGCAGTTAGGTTTGAGGTCTAATAGTAGTTCGTTCTCAAATGCAGCTGCGTATTCTGGCTCGGCTTTAGGTTCTGATTGGGTGGGTAGTGTGGTTGGTCCAGCTTTTGTGTTTGTTGTGGATGCTTGCACATCAGAGGAGGATTTAGAGGTGCTAAAGAGGGAGTTGTTGCATGTCATCTCACTATTGCCCGAGAATGTTTTGGTAGGTTTGGTGGTTTTTGACTCAATGGTGAGGGTGTATGATTTGGGGTTCACAGATTGTTTGAAGGTCGTGGTTTTTCACGGTGAACGGGAGGTTTCATCTGAGAAGGTATAATGCATTCAAAGATTGGGAATTTATAGTGATGCTTTACATTCTATATAAGGTTTGTTGATTCTTTTTGTGTACATCTTTGTGAGAACTAAATATTTTCATATTAACGTCTGGTAGATGTATAGTTTACAATGCGGGGGAGCTTCTATAAATAAAGAGGGAATGCTAGTGTTGTACGACTTTCTTTTCTTTGTTACCTTCCAATGTATCATTTATTTTATGATATTATGTGTAACCTAAAAACACGAACTTCACCTTTTTCATGTGTTAATTGTCCGATCAGAGGAATTTTGTTCGTGTGTACGACAATGCATGTTTTCATTGCTGCATCTGATTGTTGAAAAGTAACATGTGTGACTCCTAGAGAACATGCATGGGTACTAGCAATTCCAACCCTTGACATCCTGAAGCTTTAATTGTATTAGTATCTGAAATTTCAAAGGTGCTGCATAATGGAGTAAGTAGAAGATGCATCGTAATTTCATATTCTTCGTCTTGTTCCATTTTGGATGGAAGTTCATGGATGCAAGCTCCCATGACTCTAAGATTATGGTTATTGTGTTAGTTTCGGTGGATGCTCATTGTTGGAAGAACAGACACAAAGTTCAACTCAATTGTGTTGAGCCATTTGCTCTATTTCTAGCATTTCAACCTACTGCATCCATTCTCAGATCAACCATGCTGTCTCCTCCCTATATTGCCATCCAACGTATAGATTTATGCTTCCAAGAAATCACCTTTCCCCTTGTCTTAATCATGTTCTAAACCTCACCGTCTTTGTGCTTTTTCTAGATTTAATCATGCTAGTTATGGAGAAAATTTCTGGTCGCTGAAGCTTAACAAGATTTGAAACTTTCACCTCATTTTTCCTTCTCTTCATGAATGTTGATAATCCGTTAAGTGATGTCTGTTAATCCGATTGTTTTGGTGAAATGGCCCTGACTGATGGTAATAAGAGCAGCATTCATTAAAATGTTCGTCATTTTTTAGTAGTAGATGTGGAATTTTAGATCTATGCATGCTTAACTGTTCTGGTGACTTTCTGTAACAGATTCGTGGTTGCTCAATTAGTTAGTAGCAGTTTATTTTTTTTAATTACTCAAGTTTATTGCCTTCTCTTTTGACAGGCCAAACAGTTTCTGGGACTTCATCACTTAACACAGTCTCTTGGAAAGATATCGGCTACAAAAAGTCGAGGCTTTCTTCTGCCAGTATCTGAATGTGAGTTCAACATCACAACAGCAATTGAAGATTTGCATTCTTCAACTGATGTCAAGCCAGGTCATCGGCCTCGACGGTCTACAGGTGTTGCAATATCAGTTGCTGTTGGGCTCTTAGAAGGACTCCTGATAAACACTGGATCTCGTGTTATGGTCTTCACATCAGGACCTGCAACTGTTGGGCCCGGGATTGTTGTTAACTCAGATCTTGGCGATGCCATCAGAACTCACCGAGACCTCAACAATGGTTATGCTTCCTACTATAGAAAATCGACCGAATTTTACAAGAAAATGTCTCTGAGATTGTTCGATTCATCTATCATTCTTGATCTGTTCGCATGCTCTCTGGATCAGGTTGGAGCAGCTGAGTTAAGAATACCAGTTGAAAGTTCTGGTGGTTTCATGATGTTAGGGGAGTCGTTTGATTCGGAGCAATTTAGAAAGTGCTTGCACCACCTCTTTGATCATGATGATGATGGAAATTTAAAGATGTTCTTTGATGTAACAATAGAGCTAGTAACAACCAAAGATGTCAAGATTTGCGGAGCTCTTGGTCCTTGTGTTTCAATGAAGAAGAAGAATAATTCCGTGAACGACAAAGAGATTGGCGAGGGTGGCACTTACATTTGGAAACTTGGTACCCTAACCAGCAAAACATGCATTGCTTTCTTGTTCGAAGTTGCCAATGAACAGAATGTTCAACCTAGTTCGGCATTTTTCTTACAGTTCATCACACGTTATAGATATAGTAACATGGGACTTCGGAAGAGGGTGACGACTGTTGCAAGAAGGTGGGTTGGCAAGAATTCACCCGAAATCGCATCTGGGTTTGATCAAGAAGCAGCTGCTTCGGTTATGGCTAAACTAGCAATTAACAGAATGGAGAATATGTTTGCGCAAGATGTTATCAGATGGCTAGACAAAATGTTAATACATTTTGCAGCAAAGTTTGGGGATTATGTACCGGAAGATTCATCCACCTTCCGTCTCTCAACCAACTTTTCCTTATATCCACAGTTTATGTATTACTTGAGGAGATCACAATTTATAGACGTTTTTTAACAGCACCCCAGATGAGACGGCTTATTTTCGCCTCATGTTACACCGTGAGGGGGTGGTTAATTCTCTGATCATGGTTCAACCAACTCTTTTCCAATATTCATTTGATGGCCCCCCCTATCCCTGTGATCCTCGACGTATGCTCCATCTCCCCAGATGTAATTTTACTATTTGATTCCTTCTTCTACGTTGTCGTTCACTATGGTTCCAAGATTGCACAATGGAGGAAGCTCCGTTATGACGAAGACCCGAGCCACGAAAGTTTCAAGAAACTGTTGGAGGCACCCGAGCTTGACGCCAAGCAATTGGTATCAGAAAGGGTTCCTGTTCCAAAACTTGTCAAATGTGATCAGCATAGTAGCCAGGCAAGATTTCTTCTTGCTAAGTTGAATCCATCTGTTACTCAGAATTCAGAATATACTGACGGTTCAGATATTATATTTACTGATGATGTGAGCTTGCAAGTATTTATTGATCACTTGCAAGCTTTGGCAGTGCAAGGTTAGTCGATTCGAATCCGATTTTAAGAGAGCTGTTTTATGGAGTCAAGAAAATTGTGACGGTATTATTAGTAGTATAGTGAAATGGTGAAGAGGTTTAATGTACATATGTATTCAGTGTTGTGATATTATGTATCAATTATATATCGGCCTTGCTTGGATTAATTGGAGAGAGTGTTTGGGGAAAATGATTTGTGTAAACAAGATTTGGTATTGTTTCCACTCACTTCCTATAGATGGCTGATTGTAGCTGAATTTATCAAACAAGTTTCATATCCTGCTGCGATATCATTTTTAAATATTTAAACTATGCTGATTTAGATAAAAAAAAAATTGGGTAATGAGTTTAGAATGTAATTTTTTCGGAAACATTATGAAAAATAGAACAAAGGGTATTGATTTTGTTGATAAATTTAAAAGACGTGAAATTATATTTAGAAAGAGGAAATTAAAATTTGAAACAATACTTTAAAATTTTTTTTTTTATTAAAAATTGCAAATGTATTCAATTTTTGTTCAAGTAGAAGGACCATTTTGTAACAAAATCACACTTTAAAGTAGACAAAATGACCCTGAACCTGGCCATGATCGGGCTGGATAACAAGGTCAACGGTTCGACGGGTCGGACCTGTAACCGTCTTGTCTATAGGAGGATCGATTTGAATTCATGACCTCCAACTTGAATAATTAATTAGCTTCAACCACTAAGTTATAAAAGCATTGTTGATCTAAATAGAGTGTTATAATATATATATATATTAATCAAACAAGTAAATCTTACGCATTTTGACTATTTTGAGCTTGAATTTATTTTACTTTATTTTATGATTAATCCATGAAAAAAATACATTCAAATACTTTTTCACACTTTTTTCAAATTTTAATAAAATTTTACACTTTTTTTAAAATAATAATTGTTAAACTATAAACGTTGGTTAATCATAACCGGATTTGTAACCGAGGGTTCATGAACTGTAATCAAAGAAGTCAATGAAGATTAATGTTAAGGGTCAATGTTTTTTGAACCGTCTAATTGACAGTTCTGAACCATGGACATGTTTACTTCAAAGAGTATCAATGTAAATTTTAACAAATCTTTTAACAGGAAAAGGTCAGTTTTAAGAAACTACATTATACAAAAACACAAAAGGATACCATAAAGAAAATCGAACACTTAGAATTGTTTTCAGCATTGGCCACTTTACAAACAAAGAAAAATAAACAAGCATCACAAACATCAAAATAATTGTTCTTTTCTCCAAAACATAATCTAAAACATGATGCTTTACAAAATTCTTTGTCAAGATAAATTCTTTCTGACCTAAACCCTCATAACCTGAAATGATTCGAAAGAGTATAAAAGAAACTTCTATAGCTGTAAACATGTAAATGAACATCAGAGCATGAAGTAGTTGTTTACTCCTAATGACAAACTGAAAACATTGATAATCAGGCCCACTGGATTGATTTCAAAATTTCATATACAAAGAACGGGGAATAGAAAATGTGACGAAAAGGAAGGGACAGCTCAATAGAATACGAGGATCGGAACTGAATCTTTGCAAAATTACATGCTAAATTTTATTTTATGTTCACTCAGGGAGGACAGCTTCTCGCCCCCGGTTAGCTCGGCCTCGTTCACAACTATTTTACATCAAAGACTTGTGTTTCTGAATGTGTGAAAAAAAGTAGCAAAACGAAAACTAAAATCCAAAACTCGTCCTGTGCTTGAGTCTTGAGTTCAACTCATCTAAAGATGGGGTCTTGCTGCCAGTTTTCAAGATTCTGCACCACCAAGCCCTGATTTCATCCTGCGCAGAAAGTGGGTGCTATCCAGTTTAGAATGACGGTATATACACAGATACATATATGACGAGTAAGGGACAACTCGAGTTCGCTTGCTCTCGAGATTCGAAATCTAATTCAAATCAAACTCGAGCCCAGAATAGTTATTTTTCAATATATGAAAATGTTTTTAGTGATGCGCTCGACTCAGTTCATTAATCTTAAAATGTCTGAGCCCAAATAACATTCAGCTCTATTAAGTTCATTTGCACCCCTAATCTGGATAACGCACAAGCAAGAAAAGGCAAACAAGCAGGTGCAAAGCTTGGAGAATCCGAGGATGTTTTGGTATGGAAGCTCTGACATACAGTTCACCGTGGATTATATCTCAGAAAGGGGAAAATATTAAGTCCGCCATTCATTTAGATAAGAGGTAGCACGCCTAATTTTAAAAAGTATTTGGATATCTATATATTTCTCGAAAAATTGGTTTGCATGTACCGGCTGACTCATAGATGGACCAAACGCCTATAGGTATTCGTGCACTACTATATGCCTTGAATAGAATGAGGGTACAAACTGTCTGCAAAGCGAAAATCGGTCAGTGAACACAAATATCACTTTTCATTGAAAAGCAATAACTTTTCAGCCACACAGGTTAAAATTGTTGGCATGAATCATTAGAATCCTGTAAGTTAAGGAAACAAATTATATCAAATCTCATTAGTTTAAGAAAGTAGATTAAGATGCTGATATTATGGGATTAGATTTGATTCCCAAAGATTGCATTTGTACTATATAATCTATTAACATTGGTACATAGAATATATGAAAATGATAAATCCAAATCTTGAAGTTTAACATGGTATCAGAGCATGTTGTGGTTCCTTGTAATCTACACAAAGAACACGCATAGAACCATGGCTTCCTCTGATGATTTGATACACCCAACTACTTCCACTAACTCTGTTATAAACAACCTCACGACCAGAATGACGGAGGCTTTAACCTAAGCCAATCCCGCAGTACCACGCAACATCAAGTTCGATAGATCCAACTATGCCCTTTGGTCCCAGGTGACTGAGATTTACATCTCAGGCAAGGACAAACTGGGATATATCAATGGTGATCTTTCCCCACCATCTGAAACAGGACCAGAATTCGGCAAATGGTGCACCGAAAATGCCTAATCAATTCGATGGACTCCACCCTGGTCCCTAACTTCAGCTTCCCGTCAGCTAAGCAAGTCTGGACTCAATTGCTACTACATATTTTGATGGCTCAGACATGTCCCAAGTCTGTGAACTCAAACGTAAAGTCACACGAATGCGACAACGGGTGGATCAATAGAAAAATAATATAATGACTTGCAAGGGTTGTGGCGTGAGATTGATTTCCGCCGTCGTAATCCTATGTAGTGCACAAGTGACATCAAGAAATTATGCCTTAGTACAAGAAGAAAGACTACACTTTTATAGATGGATTGGATGACCGGCTAGATCACATCCGGAGTGACGTACTCCAATTAACGCCATTTCCCACAATAGAACAAGCATATGCATATGTTCGAAGGGAGGATACTCGTCAAGCCGTGATGGCCTTTGGAGGTGAAACTATGCCCGAAGGTGCAGTCATGGCTATAAAGGGATCAAACCCTGGACAACAACTCACGTTTGGGGCTGGAAAACATAGCCCACTCACAAAACCAAAAGGCTTATCCACCGGAAATAAACACATGCAGTGTAGCAGTCCTAAACATACCGTGATGTCTGTTTTAAACTACACGGATATCCCGAATGGTGGCACGAGCTTCAAGCCAAGAAGAAAAAGAACTCAACAAGGCTCGATGGTGACACTCGAAAGGCTGTTGTGGCCTCCTCTGAGCCCTACCTCTCACTTACTCCACTGAAGGAATTGTCCACATCTGTGGAGCAAGGTATCTTTGGTCATGCCTTTTATAATAAATCATCTCATACTGCAGGTGGTTGGATTATTGACTCCGGGGCCACTAATCCATATGACACGTGATCCACATGACCTCGTCAACTACACTCCACAACGACGAACTAGTATTGCAAATGCAAATGGAGTAACATATCCAGCCACGGGTGCTGACACAATATCATTATCGTCCACCCTATTATTTGCTCACAGTCTTCTTGTTCCCTCGTTATCTAATAAATTGATATCTGTGAGCCAACTAACCGAAGAACTCAATTGTGTTGTATTGATTTATCCCACTTTTTGTTTCCTTCAGGATGTTCTCAACAAGAAGATCATTGGGCATGGTACCAAGAGAGAGGGTTTATACTATCTGGATGATTTGTGTCAAGGAACTACCATAACATACATCATCAACCCAGTGGCAAAGGCAAGAAATCTGGCTGTGGCATCGTCATCTAAGACATCCATCATTTAGTTATCTTAAACATTTATTCCCAAACTTATTATTTATCTTTAGCGCATATTGAGTTTAAGGGCCATAGAGCTATTTACCCTATTAGCATGAATAAAAGTACAGTTCCATTTGCTCTTAGACACTCGGACGTCCGAGGACCCTCCCCCCATATTTCTCAATCTGCTCATCGTTGGTTTGTGACTTTTATTGATGACTGTACTCACATGACATGGCTCTATCCTATGAATCATTAGAATCCTTTAAGTTAGGAAACAAATTATATCAAATCTCATTAATTAAGAAAGTAGATTATGGTGGTGATATCATGTGAGATTTGATTCCCAAAGATTGCGTTTGTACTGTATAATATGTAAACATTGATACACATATGAAAATGATGAATCCAAATCTTGAAGTTTAACAAAAATGAGATAAGTAAGCTAATCGAGGAGGCAAAAGAGAAGAATTCGTAACCCTTTAATTAAATGTCAAAAAATAATTTTAAAAAACTATGCAAACCTCTACAAAGTCATCATTAGAGATGTACTGACTCCCAACAGAGGATTTGATCCCTCCAACGTCTACCAAGACGGACTTCTTAGACCTGCACGCGATGTTTTCCCGCGTATCCCCTATGATCATAAACACAAAAACAAAAGAACCAATGAGCATTTTTAGAAACATACATCAAGTCATTTTTACTTCCACCCAAAAACGTTGCATACCTAATATGCAAGCAACACAATAGCTTGTTCCACCTAATCCAGATTCCAACTTTCCAAGCCTCACACGCAAGAAAAAACCATTCAAAAATGTAAAAGAGACATGTGAATTCATCCATCTGAAATCATGTGACAAACGATTCATTGAAGTGGTAAATATTTTAGCCAAAAAAAAAATTTGTAGTCATTATGTGCTGATATTTTCATATATTATCCTTACCAACTGGTCCTTTTCAGCAAATAAATCATAAAAAAATATAGAGTGCTGCTTGTATATTATTATTACCGCAGAATGTCCACACGAGACAGGCGTAATTTCCTTATAGCATGACAGATCTCTGCCGGTGGACCATTATTCTTTGAATTTATCATGCTGAGAAAAGGAAAACTTCGACCTTTAACTTCATTCTCCAAATGGGATGCAATAATTTCTTTAACATCCTTTTCTGATTGGTAATGCTTATTTGACGATCTCGAGGGACATGAAATTGCCCAATGATCGAATTGAAAACATCTAATGCACAAATAATTAGATGCTTCTATCATCTCATACGAACTGATTTTAACTAAAAGTTCCTTGATTTCGGTTTCTGTTGCCTCGGGACATTCACGCAACTCATGACTACTTTTTCCACAGAAGAAACACATAGACGAGCGAGTTAAATTTGTTTCTTGTTTTGTCGGTAGATTGTGCTTGAGGGCATCCAACCGTCTTGCAAATACAGATGCCATTGCCTCTGAACTTCCTTCAAATTCTGGAGTAGGTTGTGTAGGTTTTAGTTGTGTGCGTTTACCATCAGAAGTGACCTCGGTATTAGTAGCAAGCCTTAGAATCTCTTTTGATGAAGTATAAACATGTTCTTTGTGAGAATTGCCCATAGACTTTGAATGATTCCGATCATTAGAAAAAGTATAACTTCTCTGAATGTCAGGAATAGCGTTCAGATGCTCGGGGTAGCGTTCAACTGCCACTCGATTAGTCTGGTTGCTTTTTTCTAGCTGCGGGGTTTTGGCAGAAAGACGAGTAATCCACAAACTGCTAAAATAATTACTTTTCCAAGGCACATTGCTCAATGCCAATGGAGAACTTGGAGCTGTATTGCCTGCAGTTCCATCACATGTCGGGATTTTTCCTGCGCCTTTATTTTCTGCCAGATTAGCCTCATAGGCATATGAGATACGAGCCATATCTGCAGAGAATGCCCACGGTTGACTGGGCTGGCCGACAATATTTCTCGATATAAAAGGTTTTTCTTGTACATCTGAGACTATAATCTGCTTGCAAGTGTTCTCATCACAACCATAATGTGATTTTGGAGGATGTTTTATTGACGTATTGTCAGCCACTACGAGTTCTTTAGATTCTTGTAGGGAATAGTGTTCCGCCGGAGCAACTGTAGCAGGTATCTTAGAGCCTCGACTGTACAAGGACTGAAACATAGTTTGGAATCCCATACTTAGGTTTGGAGAATCATGTGGTCTGATGCACGCAAAATTTTCCCGTTCATCCTTGATTTGAACATCATTCAAACAGGAGGGTGAGAGACCTAGAGCAGAAGACTCTTCTTTACAGGAATCTGAGAGACCTTTCACCATGTTCGATATCCAGATCATAAAAGAGCTATGAGGTTTAATGACGGATGTTGAACCATGACTCCCTTGCTTTTTCATCCTTTTGCTGCTATGAATCGGATCTTGATCAGAGCTCAGTCTCTTTATACCCCGTGATGAAAACCCGACACTATTACAACTTTCCACACTCTCATTGCTGCCATCATCATTACCATTGGCCGACATTCGGTTAATATCTGCCTCGGGTAATGCTTTCTCCTTACCCTTCTCTTGATACAGACAAACCTCATTATTCAGTGGAGATGGAACTCTCGTTTCTCCTAAACTCAGAGCCTCTTTCACAATAGGATTACACAATTCATTTTCAGCAGATGCCTCGAACTTAGAAAAAAATATGTCAGCCTTATTCTGCTTCGAACCCCCGCTAGCTGATGTTTCTATATTATCCGGCTCCATCAGGGATTGTACATAGCTATCTTTGGATAACTTCGTTGCATTAGCTTTGGAACAATTTGCAACATCTAATTCCGCAATATCATTGCCTCTAGTATTATGCATGGCATCCTCCTCTTTCTTGTAAGAATCCTCCATCTGAATAAAACTTTGAATGCAAGCTCTCTCCTCTACTACACCAATTTCTGCTAGATATCAGCTCATAAGCATTTCATTGAAAATTTATGATCGACACTAGAAGAAATTAACAAATTGACTAAGAGGTAATAGCATCATAGAACAGATTGGAGTGCAATATGTACCATGCTGAGCTGAGAAAAAATTCGCTTTAATCAGCTAACCAATTGAACTGACTTAATTCGGTTTTGGTTGGTCCATCAAATCCGTCTCTAATCTTTTAAAACTTTTCATTAGCTCATTTTGGTTTTAGTTATTTTTTCTCAAAACCGAACTTGGGGGAATTTCTTTGGTATGCATATTTTTTTCAGTTAGTTTGAAAATTTTGACTACTTCGATTATGTTAGTTTGGGTTTTTGTGAAAATATAGGTCGATTTGGTCATTTTATGAATATATTTGGTTTGTTCAAATTTTGAGCATTCGGCTTAGCAAGTAGCTGATGTGACAGACTACTCATCCGTCATCATGTTTAGCCAAAAAAGAACAAAAGTGACTTACTTTCTTTTAGTTTAGTCTCCAAATTCGGCATTGGCGATGACAATATCAGTATTCCATCATCAATAGATAGTTCATCTCCTGCCCCCACAGATCGGACACCCTGAGATGGAGACAAAACCTTACTGCTTGGTCCCACATTCCAAGGGAGAAAAGGTTTTTTATCAGATAAGCTGGATTCGTCACATTTAAGACCCAAACCTTTACGTGGCGACCAAACTAATTCTGATAGGGGATCAGATGATGCAAATGTCACGTCCACCTTCAAGTTTGCATTTACACCTGCACCCGACACATTGTTCGACTCTGTTTGGACGCGGTAATTTGCAGAACCTAAAGAAAGTGCTAAATCTAAGTCTTGATCACTTTTATTCATTATCAGCAGTGTGCCAATTGTGAACATAAAACCTGAAAATAGCAAATAAATAGTTATAAATTTTACAAACTTTCATATCTATGAAAACGAACAAAATATAAGTAGCACAGATGCAATCCCTGTGATTAACATATAATCTAGAGCAAGCTTAAGTCACGTTTCTACATGACCGTCACATCCTATATCCGTGGCTATTCAGTCTGCGTAAGTGAAACTCTACAAATGTGCTCCACTAGCAACTACTTCAAATCTACTCTTGCCTTGTGAAAAAAAATAATACAGGTTGCTAAAGAGTACATTGGATAGTCTTCTAAAGCCATTTATACCTCTCCCACAATCCAACGTGAGACCAAATATTTCATTAAGATCAAGGTCGGCCCCATAGTTTGTTCTAAGTGGTGGCTACTTAGTTTTGGCTACAAAAATTCAGTGAGATACAATGAACAATAGAAATACAAGGGTAATTTTTTTCAAAATAAAAGGGAACATATACATGAAACTTGGAAAAAAATTCATTTGAGATGGCTAACTATTCCATTGCTAGGCGGACAGCTGCTGAAAGGAACCGTGGAAATTAAGAGGTCATTGTCTTCAATGATTTTGGACTTAAAATAATTGTATGATACCTAACAAAGAATTTGAATAAGTAAGAACATTTCCCCGAGTCACTACAATAAAAATGACATTAATCAGAAGGATCACATTTAAACCAAGTACAATGCCGGAATACATCTACCTTTCAACTAGTTACCTAAATTATTAAAAGTACAAAAAGCGCGCTTCGACTTAAGGCACAACTCTTGGGCCTAAGGGCAGGCCATGGCATTTCCTCCAGTTAAGCGGGCACTATCACCGTGAAGCACAAGCCTTGCACCCTCCAAAGGCTTGAGGCATGAGGATGAAAGGATTGTGAATCCAAGGTGAAATATAATGTATCAGCCACACATATTTAAGCACCCTTTGGCTCGGTTGATAGGATAACGAGTGTTTATTTATTGAATGATAAATCATTTTATTTAATAAGATAAGAAATAAAAAAGAATAACTAATCAGTGAACCAAACGTAAGCTGAACATGTATTACAAATCTATCCTCATTTAATCATCCTTACTAGTATATTAATGAAGAATTGTCTGACTAAAGTTTCTTAGGAACTAAAATATAAATTAGATGCTGTTTGACATACTTTTCTTCCTACATTTAGATTCTAACATATTAATCATTAATGCGCCTCACGCTTTTATAAGTCAACTACTCATTTCTCGCCTTTGCCTTAGGCCCCAGTGCACAAGCGCACCTTCCCGTGCATTGCACTTTCAATAACTATGTGATTACCACAGTCCCTCTTCCGAGTAAGCAAACCAATTACAACATTGTGGACAGACCTATTCAAGGGAATGCCTCGCCCACACTTCCTACTCTTTTTCTTTCCGTGACTTTTATGTTGTACTGGTTGGTAAGCATGGCCGCGAAGGGTGTTGGGAGACTGATGTTCAAATTGAATTTCGCATAACATTCGCGGTTACTCCAGCGAATTTTTTTTTTTGAAAATAAAAAAAATTATATACTTTGGAAAATTTTGGACAAATTTTTAATGAAAAAATTAAATAACGTTCTTTGACGGCAGAGAAATCGCCTAACAGTGTTATAGTATACATCCGTTTTAGCATGAAACTTTATTGTGATGCCCGCGGTTCCCATTACGGAATAGCCGTTTCGCAACCGATTTTGCGAACCATTGCTTGTATCCACTCAATATCTTTTACAGAAACTAGTGTACACCCTTCACTTGAATATTCTATAGTTTAGCCCTTCACAACAAAAAAAAATCTGTTATCTCAAATTCCAGTTATGCAGCCATTTTAAACATATTCACCAACCCCAACCTTCCCCCCACCCCCCCAAAGAACTAATCTTCTTGAACCATCAGTGAAGCAACATCACATATCACATAAAATAATCGATATAGAATCAACTCAAAGAAACGAGTGAAACATGAGTGGTAAAAGAGAGGGGGTGGGGTGGCCAAGCACGGGAGGTCGCTTTCTTTCTTGTTAAACCTTCTTATGCATTAAACCATGACAATTATTCTGGCAATTTCATTTTGTTATCTTTCTTCTAGACAACATAATCTCTTACAGAGTCATAACACTGATTCTGACGAGAAAAGGCGCCACGAATTCAAGCAAATTAAAGCAAATACTTTCACAAGTTGAGGAGTCTCAATCAATCTCAAACCTAATGATGTATATTTTAAAGATATAAAATTTGAAACGATAACAAATTTGAAGGGAAAACGTCGTGGAACTAAAATTCCAGTAAAAAATCAAGCAATTAAACATAAAATTTCAGAATATTTTGGCCATGAGCCATTCATAGAACTGTTACTTGTGATTCACGTACCGCAAAGGCTATTCTCCGATCTTCAAGCAAAACAAATTTAGAAAATCATAAAACATATATACATACAAGGAAGTGACATCAAACCACAAATAACAAGATTCAGAGAATGAAAACCTGTAGAAACTCAGCTTAAAACAGCTTTTTCTTAAAAAAAAAATAAAATTCCTATTTGCTTCTAGTTTCAAGAAACTGCATGTCATATTTGACAAATCAAGATTCTTCACAATCTAGATAAACCAAACCAGAAAGTTGAAAGAAAAACAATTTTCCTATTTGCTTCTAGTTTCAAGAAATCGCATGTCATCTTTGACAAATCAAGATTCTTTAGAATCTAGATAAACCAAGCCAGAAAGTTGCTTTCTCGGAGTCCATACAACAAAAATCCATAATCCCAAAAGTCTTGTTCAGTCAAGAAATCTTCAAATCTTTCAATGCATACAACAAGATAACTACTCCAAAAAACCCATTTCAGATTAACAATTCCAAGAAGACCCACATACCTTTTTCAACTCTTTAAACAATCCGTTCCAGTTGAATCAAAACATTTTTGGCTATAACCCACTTTTCCCATAATAGAAAATATATAATTTATTTATTACACAGAAAAGCCCCAAAACAGTTTGAGAAATTAGCGAGAAAACGAAAGAATTGTATTAAAACTGGGCTGGTAACCCAAAAGGAATGATTGTAGGGTGTTTAGGAACAGTAGTTCAAAGATGACAAAGTTCATACAGTTGTGGTTGAGAGGCTGCCACGTGGCCTGTAGCATGCCACCCCCCACAAAAGTCCCAAGTTATCAATTATTTATTTTGTCTAGTTTTGTACTTTGGTCTTATTATTTATTTATTTTCGTAAGTTTGTTCGCGGTCTCATTTTTATAATCCGATTTTACCAACACCAAAACATATATAAATATATATATATATATATATATAATTTATATATATTGATCTTTATAATTACTTATCGGGAGTTACTGATAAAAAAATAATCAAACATACAATTTTATTTTATTCTATATTATATATTAAAATTATTTTTTGAAACATTATATATTAAAATTATTGACAATGACCGATGCTTAGAAATACAAAGAAATCAAAGCCATGATTAGTAAAAAAACTCGATAAATTTAACCCAAATGTAATCTAAATGAAATATTTTAATTCAAAAATAGTCCTAAGTTTTTGTTTTTAATCATTACTAGTCCTAAAATTTTGTTTTTTAATCAAAAGTGGTATCAAATTCCTCTATTCAATTATATGACAACTTTGTAAAAAAATAATTTTTGTGGACTGAATTTGTTAAAATATCTACGTGCGATTATTTTTTTATTAAAAACAATTGATGTGGGACTATCTTTTAATTAGTCCTAAATTTGGGATTAGTATTGGAAAAGTCCATATTATATGAGCCAATATTTGAATTTAACCCTAATTTTTTATTATTCTTAAAGATTGTTTCAAACTTCCAAGATAACGGTAAATTTTAGTTAATTTTTTCAAGATTTCAAAAAAAAAAATTCATTATTATATCATATTCTTATGTAAAATATAAAATTTTCAAATAATTTTATCAAATCATTTTTGATATAGTTTCACACTTGTAGTAATACGAACATTTCTAAAATTACTCGGTGCAGTGTCGGATATTTCTATGACACCGACACTCATCGAACACGTATCGGACACACCACGTGGCTTGTTCATAATTTTTTTGAAAAAAATAAAATCAGACACTCCCCTCAAAATTGGACACTCGTGTACAATTTAAAAAGTTTTGGCTAAAATAGATTTGGGCGTGTTAGTTAATTATTTTAATTAAAATACACATTCGGTGTTAGTATGAGTTATACTATGATAATTTTAGTGACATGAATTTATTTATATGCTTTTTGAATTTGGTAAGAATATTTTTATGGACAAATATCGGACCGATACTAAAAGGTAAAACTTTTTTCGACCTAATCCACCAACATATTTAACTTTCATTATCTTTTTCCTTACGTCTGTTAGGGTAGCAGAGCTCCGCCATGTCACGGTGATGGAAGTTATAAGACAAAGGTTGAGCAATTCTCTACTATTCGAGTTAAAGCATGAAACGACCAACTTCCACTGATGCGTAGCGTTAAGGAAAAACAAAACAAACTTCAAATTTCAGCAAAGTTCGAAAGTGAATGGCGGAGATTTAGACTTTGTTGCTGAACGGAGCCGCCGAGTTGCCGGAAAAAGCATCGGAGAGCGTGAGAAACCAGCGAAGAGAAGCATCAGTTCAAAAACAGCTGCTCGTGTCGCTTCGCTCGATGTCTTCCGAGGAATTTGTGTTTTTGTATTGCTTTTTTTTCCTTGTCGGCTCAATTTTGTTAGAATGTTTTGGGTATTTCCCATGTTTGATTAATTTGGACCTTGCTTGATTATTGAGTGAATATGAAGCTTACTATCGATATCATGTTGTGCATTTTGTTTCTAATCCTGCTGGCTTTGCGCTTCTTCATCTCTAAGTTGATGACATTGAAATATTGTTAAGCGACTAACAAGCATTGCAGATTTGTGCAATAAATCACGGCATGATATATCAGATCTGAAATGCCCACCTATTCTATCAAAAATTTTACTATAAAAAATTAAACGTCAATATGTACTCGGAAACCCTGTTTTTTTTATTATTAAATATAGTACTTGATCGGTGCATGTAATTTACATACACCGATAGACTCAGCGGGTAGACTATATCTTTTTTAAAACACATCACATGAGTCTAGGTGCATGTAATTTACATGCACCGATAGACTATGTTTTTTTGCTAAATACAATATATGAGTCTATCGGTGCATGCAATTTACATGCACCGATGGACTCAGACGGTGCATGTAATTTACATGCACCGTTAGACTATGTTCTTGGTTAAAGAGTGTATTGGTGCATGCAATTTATATGCATTGTATATCAAAGCACACTTTTTAGAACCGTTTTAATTGGCTTGGTTATATAGTTAATTCTTTGATTTTATTTCTTAATCTCATTAAAACATCACAACAATAGAATTAAAATATAAACTTTTATAATTTAGAAATTAAATTTAAGAGTAAGTATTTTTCGAAATTTTGGAGGATACCAAAATTAAAAATGGTAACAGGATGTAAATCATTGATGAATGTATATTACATGTACCAACTGATTAAGTTGAAACTATTGATTCATGTATCTAGATTTTTGGTTAGAGACAGTAGGTTAAATTAAGTACGAAATATAATTGTGCAAGTATATTACATGCACCCGCTAGTCTATCGGTGCATGTAAATTACATGCACCTATAGACTCAGGCGGTGCATGTAATTTATATGCATCAATATATTATTTTTTGGTTAGAGACAATACTTGCTTTCTTCATATCGTTCTGCTAGTTATTAGTCAAGTTGGAATAATTTCCTTGATTTCATTGTTGCTTCTGCTACGAGTTACTTCAAGATTTTCCTTCAATTGTTGTGTTAGGTCGCCTTAATTATTATTTTACCTTGAGTTACGTACTGGTGATGTGCTTCTTATTCAAAAGTTAGAAGTTGTTGGCTTTGGGAGTGCCTATCTTTGATTCAATATGCTGGATTGGTTGTTGATGCTTATGACGATTATGGTTTGATTGGTGCATGTATCTATATTTTTTTGTTAAAAATACTATCTAAGCCTATCGGTGCATGTCATTTATATGCATCGGTAGACTTAGACAGTGCATGTCTATTAAATGCATCGACTGATTAAGTTGAAATCATTGGTGCAGAATCCGCTATAATCAAGAAACAATGAACCTATTAACTTCAACTTTTTTTCCCATAGAACGTGTTTCCTTTTAATTGTCCCCATTAATAAAAAATATAGTCTATCGATGCATGTAATTACATGCACCGATAGACTCAGGCAATGATAATTCATCTCCATGTGGCAGAAATTTTTTGAGAAAATTTCTTGATTTCTGTAAATCGATCTAACGCGTAAGGATGAACATGAGCATTGATTTTCAGGATCGATGGTAGCAAAATGTTGCCCACATTCAGATCACCACACGTGGAAATTAACCAACCAAATTGTTTGTGTTATGTACGTGGCTTGCGCACAGATTTAGACATGCATATTTGCCTTGTGAACATAGATATATACACTGTAGTTGAAAGTCAAAGGTGGATGAGAGTATAATATATTTCATATGAAATTTTTGAATGATTGAGTACAAGAAAAGAAAGCTTTGATAGTTTATCTGCGCGTCAAAGAATTACGTGTCTGGAGAAGAGTGTGGGTGATGAAGGTATAGAGCAATGAGTATTTTAGTAATAATTAATTGACTAATTATATTAGGGTTTGATAAAATGGACTTATTTGAAATAAGTTTTTTAAAAGATATATTTATATGAAAGAAGATTTTTTTGGGAGATTTAATTGAAAGATGTTTTGGAAAATGATACCTTTATGTAATTTCCTCTATTTTTATTGTTATATTTTATTTGAATATGTTTGTTAAATTTTAAGTTAATTGAAGTAATACGTATTTGGTGTTAGTATGAGTGATACTATAATAATTCCATTGACATGCATTAATTTATATGCTTCTTGAATTTGATAAGAATATTTGTTGCTTTTTATATGGTTTTAAAATTTACAAAATGTAAATTTTAGTATTTTGTAATATAATACATGCATAATATATATAAAAATATACAGACGTGTCCCAACCTTGTCATGTCCTGAAAATTTTAAAAATTCTTGTAGCTGTTTTCGTGTCATGTCATTATCACCGTGTCAGTGTTCATACATCATAGATAGTCACAAATAAAATGAAGCATTCGATTTATTTTCTCAAAAAGCATTCCATAAAAATATTTTTCAAAACCTCTAAGCTGGAAACTCCTAGAAAAACCAAACATTACTTTAAATTTTATTGCATTATTATAACAAAAGATTCGAGCCCACCATTGAATTTAGAGTAGCATTTTATTTTATGATTAAATACATGATTAAGATTTAAATATCATTATATATATTTTTAAATTGGATTTGAATATAATATTCTAGCACACCATCTTTCACAATGTCACGTGGGTGATTTTGTAGTGGAGGATCATTCTAATTATGGAAACTTTAACTTTAATTAAATGCATGTCACGTGCATTTATTGCACTTAATTAAACATAATTTGTAGATTTTCTCTTCTACTTATAGAAAATTGCAACCTTTGACCTGATACAAAAGTTGCTCATTGTACGACTAAAATATCTATTATGCGTGTACATCGATACGATAACAAGAACACGATGACATAGATTTTCAAAATTTTCAGGATATAACACGGCTGAGACAAGTATGTATATTTTTATATATATTATGCATGTACTTATTAAAAAATACTAAATTTACATTTTTTAAATTCTAAAACCATGTCAAAAGCAACAAAAATTCTTACTAAATTTAAGAATCATATAAATAAATTCATGTAAGTGGAGTTATCATAGTACCAGTCATACAAACAACAAATACACCTGTATAGGAAGGTGTATTTATAAATTTTGGGCCCACTGAAGTGTGAGGGTAATAGAGGCAGTTAGTATGTGTGGTAAGGGGAACACCAAGAAGTACAGGTAAATTAATAGGATGGAGTTTACTAAATAAAAGTGGTAATATACTTATTATTAAAAGACGTCAGGTAATACTGGTGCCGATGGGAGCCCCATAAAATAGACAAATAAGAGGGGCCCCATACCATATACGTAATCATAAAATATAATATACGTAATAACTACTTCCGAAAGAGGGTTCAGATTCTATTAACATAAAGTTTAACAAATACATCCAAATAAAATATAATACCAAAAATATTCTTACCAATTCAAAAAACATATAAATAAATGCATGCCACTGACGATGGGCGTTTCCGAAACGGGTGTCCGATTTCGAGAGGGGCGTCCGACACTGGTGTCCGATTATTTTTTTTTAGACAAATTAAGGACAAGCCACGTGGCCTGTCTGACACGTGTCCAAGTAGTGTCGGTATCCTAAAAGTACCGATACTACATCGAGTGATTTTTAGAAATGTACTTACATCATAGAAAAATATAGATTTACAGAACCGTAAGTAGCATCCTTAAGGATGGTTATCATGTACTTACGTATATGATGGCAACCCAACACATATCGAGCTATGTCTTCTTCTGACATCCTCTCGCTCTCGTGAAATGGACAAAATACATGAAATCCACTCGTCACACAAGTGCATTGCTGGGCCTACGTCGACTTTCTTACATCTTCTCTTCTATAAAAGCTGCATATACTTCAACTCGAATATCTTCGTTCCTTTATCTATCCTGGTCTTACAACACATCCAATGAAGCATAAGCATCTCTGTTACACTCATCTTTTGAATGTGATTCCTCTTGGGTGCCCATCATTCCGTCTCATACAACATAGCAGGTCTAATGTTATATCTATAAAACCTTCCCTTCAATTTCAGTGGGATATTACGATCGCATAGAATTTCGATAGCATTTCTTCATTTCAACCGGCTCGCAAATCATGTGGTTAACGTCACTGTCAATCTCTCCATCCTTTTGGGCGGCAATCGTTCTTTGATGATTGCTTCTGATGGTCAAGCTGACGACTACTTGGGAGGCAACCCAAGCAATATCCTTACTATTTTGTTTTCAAGTTTTGTTTTTTTTTTAGTTTTATTTTCTCTCGAGTCAACTATTTTTTACTATTGCATTCTTCTCTTGCTAGGCACTCAGTTGGAGTGATAAACCCCTACAACATCGGAGCTTTTGCAAGCCAAATCTTCCTGAACCCTCATGCAATCGTATTGATCAGAGGAGTTCTCTTTTTCCTTTTTGATTCTTTTCAACATTGAGGACAATGTTTTATTTAAGTTTGCGCGAGTGACTTGCATGTTTTACTTGTTTAATCTGCATGTTGTGTGCGGAATTGACACTTGAATCGTTCGATTTTAATGAGCTAATTTTTTTTATGAATTCATAAATTGAGACAATAATGAATTATAGTAGTGGCTACTCTTCCATTATGATGTTAATCTCATCTTACATGTCGACTCGAGTCTTGAAAACTGTTGAACTTATATGAGAATACCTTGTTTGAGTTAATATGTTAATACTTTTAGCACAGTGAGTCATGATCTTGTGGATTGCATGTTGAATAGTGACAATTGTTGTGAATTCGATGATTTATCTTGAGCATCTTAGAGCTACTTATAGAACTTATTTGATGACACTTTGAGGCAAAATTTATAGTCATGAACTTGATTTGGAAATGATCTAGGCAATCTTTGGACTGTTTAAGTCTTTCAAACTTACCTAGTACATATCAATCTCTAGTGTCCTATTTTGAGCTTTATTGAAAAAGAATGGTATATGCATTGCATATAATTAGACCTCATTCAACATTTTTTGATAAACTCATTATACTTACCATATTATGAGCCTAAAATGAAAAATGAAAAATTTATCCTCACCCTAAGGGAATATAATGAATCTCATTTATTGCACGTGAATTGTTATATCTTGATGAGCTTAGGGAAAAATGTTGATGAATGATAAAAGAGAAAAGAAAAAAGAGCCTTGAGAAAAGATTATATAAATAAGACCCAAAGTAGCCAAGGCTATAAAAAATTAGAAGAGAAACTCGATATGTGCTGAACTATGAACGTTACAAGATTATACTCTCATCTTTTTGCTATCCTATCTTTTCTTTGTAACCGATACCAAATGCCTAACATTACAAGCTTATGATGACCTTTCGATCCAAGTGTAGGGAGTGACTACATTAGTGGAGGAGTGTTTGAAAATAGACATCTGGGGTGCTCAACGATAATCTTGATTTTAAGTTGATTAGCATAATTTGATCTTGAAGATGTGTATGAAACTTGAGATGAACAATAGAACACACACGTTCCGAGTTTGAGATATGTTGCTTGATATGGGGGAAATACGTCTTGTTAAATTTGTTAATTGATTCTTGTCTGTCTGTAAGTGAGATGTCTGAGCTATTTAGTAACCATGAATTGATTCATTTGAATTATCAATGTTGAACTCTACATTTGATCTTATTGCTTGCTTGAGATCGCCCCTTGAGATCGCCCGTTGAAGAATTCTGAAAAATAAAACCTTTTAGAGTTTGGGTCCTACAAGGAAGCTTCATATTTTCACTCCTCTATAAATATGGGACGAAAATCAGATCTTAAACAAGACTTTTCATACCTAGGATGAGCTTCCATCCCATCGTCCACTTTCACCATCAACCACAATCCATCCATAAATCATCATAGCTTTGGACAAGCCAACAAGGAGATTCGAGAGACGAGCGAGAAGGAAGCGAGAGATGAAGCAAGGATCTACGAACGAAGTCGACATCGAGAGTTTTTCTTTATCTTTAATCATTAGTTTTAATTGTTTTGATTGATTATGTTGAACTAAAATTATTTATCAGGGCTAGGCAATCCGTTGTTTTGAACCTATGATTTGATGATTTTTATTTGATTGAATTCCTATATTCTATGCGTATAATTTATTGGTCTTCATGCTTTTGAGGGTTTGGTCATCCTTGAATGATTGTTTTATTGCAATTGACTTGACCATATGATATTGCAATACGATATAATAAATTGTACCATGGGTTTTAGATTGAGAAGGACCAAGTAAAATCTAGCACACGTGTTATAACAATAGATTTACCAAAATCCAAGGCTAGTAGTTTTCACAAATCTTGATGCGAGATTGATTGTCTAATAAAGATACTTGAGTAGCTTATTGCAACGTTAATATTAGACTTTTTATAGCTTGACCATAGTATAACGAATGCATTAGAAAAACTCATCACCTTAGAAATAATTTGATATTCGATCGAGAATTG
Organism: Haberlea rhodopensis; assembly: GCA_907163345.1. Taxonomy (NCBI): domain Eukaryota; kingdom Viridiplantae; phylum Streptophyta; class Magnoliopsida; order Lamiales; family Gesneriaceae; genus Haberlea; species Haberlea rhodopensis. The sequence continues at coordinate 166,486 of CAJQUN010000642.1, read as the reverse complement.
TAGGAGATTGCATTGGTGAACCAAAGTATCGATAATATTCTCTAGTGGATTTTACTCGTTAACTTTGATTACCTTGGTTGGATTATTATTAGTATTTTATATTTGTTAATTAGTTTAATTATTCATTCATTATCGTAGGTTACATATAGTTTAAAGACATCTTATTGGTACTTACAGTTAGTCCATATGGTTTGACAACCTGAACTTAATCATCTATACTAAAACTTGACAACCGTGCACTTGCCTTATAATCATGCTACACTGAAATTTACTGTTTAAATAAATCGCAATCAATCCTTAAATGAATCACGTGATTAAGAAGTTAACATTTAGGTTAACAGGGTTAAGATAAGTTTGCTACTGGTCAAAATTTTTCACTTCTAGTTATTACATTATTCCCACTAAATAATGTACATAACACCATTGGCATCATCTAGGAATCAAAACCTTCTAGTATGCTTTAAATAGACCAGTCTATCTTTTAGTAGCGAAATGTAGACTCACAATCCCGACCTCTCATGCCTAAGAGTTCCTACAGAACAACCACACATCATGAGTTTATAGATGATAACTATAACTCAACATCAAATAAAAATGCATAAATATTGTATTGAAAATACTTTCCGTATTTCATGCATCGAAATACTCCACATTGGTTATCCTATACATACATAACATCACAATATACTAATATGTTATGACATGTCTCATTCATCATCCTATTATAATGTGACATATGATATTGTCTTTCCGCTCAATATGTCAGTGGCTCAGCCTTCACATCTTCATATTAGCAGCACATATCATATTTTTCGTCCACTCGTTATAACAGTCTCATCTCATGCCTCAATAGCATCATGCCTCAATAGCATCCAACATCATAGCATCATCCCTCAATAACATCCAACATCAATGAAACTCGTACGTACATCAGATAATCATCAATACTCGTACGTCTACACATAGTTGTTGTTCGTTTCAACATATAGAAACTCAGGAGTTAATCAGACGTCTTCACATAGTTGTTGTTCGCTTCAAAATATAGAAACTCAGGAGTTACCGATTAACCTCCTCTCTAACCTGTCCCCTTGGATGATGCTACATGAAATTCAATAATTCAATGTTATAATAGGCTTCATCATAAACCAATACCAAGAAAATACAAATTCTCAAAAATCATCAACCGACGATAGATCAGTCCTCAACATGCGGTCGATCTCTTCGTCCTTCACAAAACATTCTGCCTAGTACGCAATTGATCTCTTCTATTCACACGCTTGATCGGTCGCAATCAAGCGATCAATCGCTCAAGCTCAAACCGCCTTAGTATTTTTCTGGCCTCACGTGATCAATCGCCTCATGCGATCAATCAGTACCCAACATGCGATCAATCACGCGACTCTGAAAATTTCAGAACATGGCGATTTTCATACATATCTTCCATTTCCAATATAATACTACAAATAATATCCCACAAATTGCAAAAAACATTACTACATCATCATATATACTTCTTTTCTCAATAAAACAAGTTTATTACTTCTACTTCAAATCGTATCAACTCAATCATATATATAACTTGCTTCACCTCCTACCAAGAAATGTTGGGATATGCCATAAGACAAGTCATTAGATGATTGTTTAAGACATACAATGTTTATGGTTTTATGAATGGCAATTCATTATTATATATTATTCTTTTAACTGTGCATTGTGAATTTATATATATGTTAATGTCCTTAGAATAATATTGTATTATTCTTAAAGATGTCCCTAGTCAAGTATTATCATGAATTGGGATAATGATAATACGTAGAGACTAGTATGTATTGATTGATGAATTGTTCATTGATATGAGATATCAAATCAATGCATGGGTACATGTTGGAGAACGATGTACTGGACAGACCCACCATGAGATTGCAACATGGATAGTTATATGATCGTCATATGCAATTCTCATAGTGATAATAATGTATGTAATCCTTACGACTTGTGATCATCAGAGATCCCAACATAAGGAGTTATGTATCTTGATATCGTCAAACGTTACCCGTAACAGGGTATACTATAAAGGCGACTATTGGATACACTACGAATTATGTAGAGGGATGTTGACTGATTGAGATAGGATTTGTCCCTCCTATATAACAGGAGATGTGTTTGGCCCTTGATCAAGTGAGAACTAAAATGCATGGCCATGCTCGAATGAGTCGATATGAGATATCGAGCTTATTCGTTTATTCTAGTTCTACTTGGGGATCAAGAAATAAAGATTGGATATACGAGTATGACTATTCCATGACTCGTGTTCAATCTAAACACAAAGGACAAAGGGATTAAGTTACATGATTAATATTATCACAAGTTCTAAAGGTTATGTCGAGTCATTGACATTCTTGTAATTTGGGTAGCATTGATGTGTTGCTAGATATCGCTCAATGCTTGAGACATAAAATGAGATTTTATGTCACTGCCAACATTACAAGATCCTATCGGGTCGCACAAAAGATTAAATCGAGAAGGGAAATTAAATTCATGGGATGAATTAAATAATTAAGAGGAGTCTTAATTAATAATCATAATGATTAATTAAATCATGGGCTTAAGCCCATGAGGCTTTATGAAAGCCTTTAATTAATTATATAAAATATGATTGCAAGGTGTTTAATTAGTAAGACAACTTCATAACACAAAAACCCTACACAAGCAAAAGCTCTCGGCCGAATCACTTGAACTCTCGGCCTCCTTCAAGTCGTGTAGTTCTTGGTGGTTTTCGAGCCATCATTCGATTGTGAATCGAGTTTGCTTCGTGTATTGGTTCAAGAATAAGTCTAGCAACTTGTTCTTGAACATCCCTTTCGATTTGATCGTGTGGATACCGTAGAGACGAAGGTGAAAACTTTAGTTTGTGACTCGGAGTTCGTTGGACGTGCTGCTCCGTGGAATCTGCTTCAAACACGCTACAAGGGTGAGACCTTCGTATACCTTAATCCGATATGATAACCTATGTATAGATCCGGTGTTAGTAATCCATATAAACATTTTATTCCGCTGTGTTGTATGCTCATGGATTGCTTACAGTGGTATCAGAGCCGTGTACAAGGCTCATATCGGATTTATGTGATTAAATTGTGTTAATCATATTAGAATTTATATTGCATGCTTATTAAAACTGTTTAATTCATATATGATATGAAATAAATATTTAATTTTTGAAAATCATCGTAATAATTGTATTTGATATAATTGGCGAATAATAATATTTATTGAGCATCAATTTTCGGCCATCACCATCACAAAACGGTTAGCCACATGAGGGCTAGGGTTTTCGAACCCTTGGCTCGAGATGGCTTAGTCGTTGTGACTAATAATTGTGCATGGAAGTGTCGAAAATTAATTAGGGTTTAGAACCCATTGGACGTGACGGCTAGCTCATGACGGCTAGGGTTTCGAACCCTAATAGCCGTGCATGGCTCGGCCATCATCGCCTTATTTTCTAAAGTTTTGATGCTTGGATGAGTTTTGAACTCCTTGACTCGATAATGGTTCACGCATGCATGGATTAGTAACTTTACCACATGAGAGCAAGGTTTTTCGAACCCTTAGCTCGAGATGGTTGAGCGAACCCCGTGCATGGCATGCCCGTGACTCGTGGCTAACAAATTCCAGCGTTTGAAACAAGATGGCTCGATAAAACCATAAGGGTGCAAGGCGGCTAGGGTTTGGAACCCTAGCGCCGCCGCCGCACGAGCCAAGGCTCGGCCATGGGCTAGGGTTTCGAACCCTAGGCCCATCAATGGTCCAGCCGAGTGCTTCATGTTCGAACCATGGTGGTTCGAGTCTTAATCGCTTTAGTTCGTGGCATGTGATGTCCCAAGCGTACGATAATTTTTCAAAAATTATTTTACAGTTTTAATTAGAATTAAATTTAAAATGTTTAGAATTTAATTAATTAAATGTTAATGCATGCTTTATGTGTTGTTTGAGCATGGTGCGTGGTTATAGCCCTTTTGACCTATTAGATAGGATTTGTGGATGTTTGTATTTATAATACGACCTGCGTGTCGTGCCTTTCTCTATTTCATTCTAAATGTAATCCCTCCCCTATGTTCCCCTCGAATGTGAATCGAGGAATTCTATATCTTGTAAATAGTGTAGTTTATTTTATTGATGGTGATCAATGAAGATGGAGCATCGTGCCGAGATGAGGAGGCCATTCACAAATTGGAGCCAAAGGAAGGTGCTTGTGAAGTTACCTTAGGTTGACTCATAGGATTTTCTCATTGGCTTGAGAAAATCATTAGTATGGGCTATAACCATGTCACTTTTAATTATGTATGTTGATGCATGATTTATCTTATGTTTTAGTTTGATAATAGTATTACACATATATGTAGATATGTATACAACTATATGTAGTGGACATATTTTAAATTATCAAATTAATCATGAGATCAATAAATCCCTCTAAAATATTAAGTTTTAGATGCCTTCCGAAATAAAAGTACTCGTCAATAACTTCGATTGTACATGTGTGGGTTTGCCAAAGCAAAGCACCGTGGCAATCTTAGTAAGGCGCGAAAGGATAAAAGTGATATCCGTTATACTTTAAATTGGGTACGACTTAACTAGGTTATCTCAATAGGATTGGGAACTTAGAGGCATGGGTTGGATTATAATTCATTTGATGAATTGAACAAAGTGTTGTTCGTCCAACTATCCAAGAATTATATGTGATATAATTGACAAAGTGTTGTCTACCTAAATAACCGAGTCTTGGGCGATTAGCCAAAGCTAACTCAAGATTAGGTGAAATATGGATCTTGGCCCACTAAAGGTTTTGAGGGTTGATATTTTTTTAAACAAAATAGTGGGAGTATCATTTAATATAAGACCATGTTAAATGATTTAAATCATAAACTTATTTTGCATATTTATATTGTAGATATCCATGGCAACTAACAACGTTACTAGCACTTTATCACTGCGATCGGTCCTTGAGAAGGACAAATTAAATGGGACGAATTTCCTAGACTGGCATAGGAACTTGAGGATAGTCCTCAAACAAGAAAAGAAACAATATGTCCTAGAGGAACCCTTACCCGCTGAGGAACCTCCCCTAACGGCTACAAGAACCGAAAAAGATGCTTACAAGAAGCATCAGAGTGACGCACTTGATGTTGGGTGCCTCATGCTTGCCACCATGAACTCTGAGCTTCAGAAGCAACATGAGGAAATGGAGGCGTTCGATATGATCGAACACTTAAAGCAGTTGTACCAATAGCAAGCAAGACAAGAGAGGTATGACGTCTCTAAGGCGTTATTTCAGTGCAGGATGGTAGAAGGAAGCTTAGTTGGAACTCATGTGCTCAAGATGATTGGGTACATTGAGAATCTGGACAAGCTGGGTTTTCCATTGGACCAAGAGTTGGCCACCGATGTGATCTTGCAATCGTTGCCTGAGAGCTTCAGTCAATTTGTAGTAAATTACAATATGACTGACATGGAAAAGACTCTACCACAATTGCTTGGTATGTTGAGAACATATGAAGCAAATACTAAGAAGACTAAGGCCACAAATGTCCTTATTGTGAATAAGGGCAAAGGAAGGGCCAAAGCTAAAGGCAACAAGAAAGCAAAGAAAGTCTTTGCTAAATCTAAGCCAAAGTCTTCTGCACTGAAACCAAAGGGAGGGATAGCAAAGGAAGGAAACTGTTTCCATTGCGGTGAGACCGGCCATTGGAAAAGGAACTGCAAAGTATATCTGGAGGATCTAAAGAAAGGAAGTGTGACTTCCGCTTCAGGTATTTTTGTTATAGAAGTCAATTTATCTACTTCTTCATCATGGGTATTAGATACTGGATGTGGATCTCACATTTGTGTAAATGTGCAGGATCTCAAAAGGAGTAGGACATTGGCGAAAGGTGAAGTTGATCTCCGAGTTGGAAATGGAGCAAGAGTTGCTGCATTAGCTATAGGAGATTATCATTTAGCTTTACCTTCTGGTTTATCACTGATTTTGAAAGATTGTTATTTTGTGCCTTCTATTACTAAAAACATAATATCTATTTCTTGTTTGGACAAGTATGGTTTTTCATTTATAATAAAGGACAATTGTTGTTCTATTTATTTAAATGATATGTTTTATGCTAGTGCACAAATGGTGAATGGTCTTTATGTATTAAATCTTGATATGCCTATCTATAACATAAATACTAAAAGATTAAAAAATAATGATTGTAATCCGACTTATCTCTGGCACTGTCGCTTGGGCCACATAAACGAGAACCGCATATCTAAACTTCATAAGGATGGAGTATTAGATTCATTTGATTTTGAATCATATGAAACATGCGAATCTTGTTTAATGGGCAAGATGACTAAAGCCCCTTTCAAGGGACATGTTGAAAGGGCAAATGTTTTATTGGGACTAATACATAGTGATGTATGTGGACCAATAAGTACACAAGCTAGAGGTGGTTTTCAATACTTCGTTACATTTACTGATGACCTCAGTAGATATGGGTATGTGTACCTAATGAAACATAAGCATGAAACCTTTGAAAAGTTCAAAGATTTCAAGAATGAAGTACAAAACCAACTTGGCAAGAGTATCAAAATCCTTCGATCAGATCGAGGAGGAGAATACTTAAGCCAAGAGTTTCATGACTATCTAAAGGAGTGTGGGATAGTCCCACAACTCACTCCTCCGTATACTCCACAATGGAATGGTGTATCCGAGAGGAGAAATCGAACCTTGTTAGACATGGTTAGATCAATGATGAGTCATGCAGATCTTCCGATATCGTTTTGGGGACACGCTCTAGAAACAACGATTTTCTTACTGAACCGTGTTCCATCTAAATCAGTGGAAAAGACACCATATGAGATATGGACTAGGAAGCGTCCTAGTATGTCTTTTATGAAGATTTGGGGTTGTGAGGCTTTCGTTAGACGTCACGCCACTAACAAACTTGGACCCAAATCTGATAAGTGTTTATTTGTGGGGTATCCTAAGGAAACGAAAGGATACTATTTCTATTATCCCACCGAGAACAAAGTAGTTGTTGCTCGGACTGGTGTATTTCTTGAAAGAGAATTTATTTCTAGAAAAACCAGTGGGAGAAAAATAGAACTTAGTGAAGTTCAACCACAAGAAAACACTGAACCTGAGATTGAGATGGAAACAGAGCAGGCACCACAAACTGTTGTGGAAGAAGTACCTGCTCAAGAGACACAAGCCCAGCGTAGGTCTGTAAGAGAACACCGGGAGCCACAGAGATATGGATTTCTTGTGACTCAACAAGGTGACTTACTACTTATTGATGAGGATGAGCCGTCATCTTATCAACAAGCTATAATGGACAATGATTCTGAGAAATGGCAAGAGGCCATGAAATCTGAGATGGAATCCATGTATGCAAACCAAGTATGGACTTTGGTTGATCCACCTGAAGGGGTACGACCCATAGGGTGCAAATGGATTTTCAAGAAAAAGACCGATATGGATGGTAACGTACAAACCTATAAAGGTCGGCTGGTTGCAAAAGGATTCAAACAAATTCATGGTATTGACTATGATGAAACCTTTTCACCAGTGGCCATGGTTAAATCCATTAGGATCTTACTTGCAATAGCTGCATTTCATGATTATGAAATCTGGCAGATGGATGTCAAAACAGCTTTCCTTAATGGAAATCTGCTCGAGGATGTGTACATGACACAGCCCGAGGGTTTTGTCGATCCAAAGGATGCTGGAAAGATATGAAAGCTACAACGATCCATTTATGGATTGAAGCAAGCTTCTCGGAGTTGGAATCTTCGTTTTGATGATGCAATCAAAGAGTTTGGTTTTATCAAAAATGAAGATGAACCTTGTGTCTACAAGAAGGTCAGTGGGAGCGTAATCATTTTCCTAGTGTTGTATGTAGATGACATACTTCTTATTGGAAATGATATCCCTGCCTTGCAATCTGTAAAGATTTGGCTAGGGAATTGCTTTTCGATGAAAGACTTGGGAGAAGGCACCTATGTATTAGGAATCAAGATCTATAGAGATAGATCGAGAAGGCTTCTTGGTCTAAGTCAAAGTACATACATAGACAAGGTGCTTAAAAGGTTTAGCATGCAAGAATCCAAGAAAGGATTCGTGCCTATGACGCATGGCATTTATCTCTCGAAGGAACAGTGTCCTTCAACACCAGATGAGAGACAACGCATGAGTAAGATTCCATACGCGTCAGCTATTGGATCTATCATGTATGCCATGATATGTACTCGTCCCGATGTATCGTATGCTTTGAGCATGACGAGCAGATATCAAGTTGATCCAGGTGAAGGTCACTGGATTGCTGTCAAGAATATCCTGAAGTACTTGAGAAGGACTAAGGATACATTCTTGATTTATGGAGGTGAGGAAGAGCTCAATGTAATGGGTTACACTGATGCAAGCTTCCAAACCGACAAAGATGATTTTCGATCGCAATCTGGATATGTGTATTGCCTAAATGGAGGTGCTGTGAGCTGGAAGAGTTCAAAGCAAGAAACAGTAGCAGATTCTACAACGGAAGCTGAGTATATTGCTGCCTCGGATGCAGCAAAGGAAGCTGTTTGGATGTGGAAGTTCATTTCTGAACTTGGAGTGGTACCTAGCATCAAAGATCCGATAGAACTCTATTGTGACAACAATGGAGCGATCGCATTGGCTAAGGAACCAAGATCTCACCAAAGATCCAAGCACATACTTAGGCGTTTCCATTTCATTCGAGAAATCGTTGAAAGGGGAGATGTTAAAATATGCAAAGTACCAACAGATGATAATGTATCTGACCCATTGACGAAGCCGCTGTCACAGCAGAAGCATGATCGTCATACTAGATCTCTAGGCATTAGGTATATGTCTGAGTGGTCTTAGTGCAAGTGGGAGATTTGTTGGGATATGCCCTAAGACAAGTCATTAGATGATTGTTTAAGACATACAATGTTTATGGTTTTATGAATGGCAATTCATTATTATATATTATTCTTTTAACTGTGCATTGTGAATTTATATATATGTTAATGTCCTTAGAATAATATTGTATTATTCTTAAAGATGTCCCTAGTCAAGTATTATCATGAATTGGGATAATGATAATACGTAGAGACTAGTATGTATTGATTGATGAATTGTTCATTGATATGAGATATCAAATCAATGCATGGGTACATGTTGGAGAACGATGTACTGGACAGACCCACCATGAGATTGCAACATGGATAGTTATATGATCGTCATATGCAATTCTCATAGTGATAATAATGTATGTAATCCTTACGACTTATGATCATCAGAGATCCCAACATAAGGAGTTATGTATCTTGATATCGTCAAACGTTACCCGTAACAGGGTATACTATAAAGGCGACTACTGGATACACTACGAATTATGTAGAGGGATGTTGACTGATCGAGATAGGATTTGTCCCTCCTATATAACAGGAGATGTGTTTGGCCCTTGATCAAGTGAGAACTAAAATGCATGGCCATGCTCGAATGAGTCGATATGAGATATCGAGCTTATTCGTTTATTCTAGTTCTACTTGGGGATCAAGAAATAAAGATTGGATATACGAGTATGACTATTCCATGACTCGTGTTCAATCTAAACACAAAGGACAAAGGGATTAAGTTACATGATTAATATTATCACAAGTTCTAAAGGTTATGTCGAGTCATTGACATTCTTGTAATTTGGGTAGCATTGATGTGTTGCTAGATACCGCTCAATGCTTGAGACATAAAATGAGATTTTATGTCACTGCCAACATTACAAGATCCTATCGGGTCGCACAAAAGATTAAATCGAGAAGGGAAATTAAATTCATGGGATGAATTAAATAATTAAGAGGAGTCTTAATTAATAATCATATTGATTAATTAAATCATGGGCTTAAGCCCATGAGGCTTTATGAAAGCCTTTAATTAATTATATAAAATATGATTGCAAGGTGTTTAATTAGTAAGACAACTTCATAACACAAAAACCCTACACAAGCAAAAGCTCTCGGCCGAATCACTTGAACTCTCGGCCTCCTTCAAGTCGTGTAGTTCTTGGTGGTTTTCGAGCCATCATTCGATTGTGAATCGAGTTTGCTTCGTGTATTGGTTCAAGAATAAGTCTAGCAACTTGTTCTTGAACATCCCTTTCGATTTGATCGTGTGGATACCATAGAGACGAAGGTGAAAACTTTAGTTTGTGACTCGGAGTTCGTTGGACGTGCTGCTCCGTGGAATCTGCTTCAAACACGCTACAAGGGTGAGACCTTCGTATACCTTAATCCGATATGATAACCTATGTATAGATCCGGTGTTAGTAATCCATATAAACATTTATTCCGCTGCGTTGTATGCTCATGGATTGCTTACAGAAATCATCTACTCAACTACAAGTTAACATAGCATAAATACTTACCAAGTTTGATTTCACTCTATCAATAAGATTAAACTTGATTCTAAGTTCAAGTCTAAGAAAAGATGTAAGGGGAAGCAAGGGTTTGGAGAGAAAACTTGTAGAGATTACTAGGTGTGGTGTATTGTGAGTTTCCAATATGATATTGTCCATATATACTTACCAATAAATCATGTACAGACATAATTCCATGTATTCTATCATACTCTGTTCACTCAATCCTAGTCCATCAACTACGGTAATTAGTTCAGCATTACCAAATCAACTAAATCACACACAAGGATTATTTCTAGGCATCACACTCAATCTCTCTCTCTCTCTCTCTCTCTCTCTCTCTCTCTCTCTCTCTATGGCGTGTCCTTCAAAATTAGGTCAAAAGTCCTTTTGAAAGAGTGGTTCATGCCTTTTATACATTGAATGCACAGAAAAGCCCATGGGCTATGAAATAGGTGGCGTTGGGGTGCCTGTCATTTGGGGCTAGGGTGCCTCTTCGTAAGTTTTGGTCCAAAAATTCCCTGTCGTTAGGCGCTGGGGAGTCTATCATCAAGCGCCTTAGCGCGAGGTGTTATGTCCAGTGTTGCAAATATCTTCCATAAATAGGCGCGGTGGGGCGCCTCTTTCAATAGGCGTTATGTCGCCTGTTGTAATTTCTCAAAACTTGATTTTCGCACTTTCCATTGCCTTCTCCCCTCGTTTCTTCTTTCATATGATCTTTTCCACCAAATCATCATCAATGTACGTCTTTTCATCAAAGTTCACACATTTATACATGAATTCGTGAAAAGCACAAAACAAACAAAACAATACGTAATTCTGGACGAAAACCAACATAAATCTCAATAATATTATAGAAATTATAAGTGCAAAATTGCACTTATAAAATATCCCTCCTGGGACTTTATTGTAGGCATTCTCCTAGTCTATACTGACCATATGCAGATATTTACTCATCCCTCGACCGTGCTCGACAAGTTGACAAAACAAATGGATAGCTTCCTTAGTTGACCGTCGTGACAAAAACCCTAATTGGTTCTCGGAGATCTTATTTCCCATCCTTAACCGACATTCAATTATCCTATCCCAAGGCTACATTGCATGACACAAGAGTTTTATACCACGATAATTGGTCACAATTGTTCTTATAGATATGGATGATAGTACTATTTCTCCATTCATTTGGAATTTTGTTACTACTCCAAAAATTGTTAAATAGATCTGTTAGCCTCTTTATCCAAGTTGGTCCTAAACATCTCCATACTTCAATAGGATTCCATCGGGACAAACTGATCTCCGTGTTTTCAATTTGTTCAAAGCTTCTTTAACTTCAGATTCTCTATTCTGCAAGTAAACTAATTTACATCATGTTGATGGATGTTAAGATCACCTAAAACATGGCTAAAGCCACTATTGAACAAGCTGTTAAGATAGTTCTTCCATCTGGTTCTGCCTCCTTGGTGTCCAATTTATCGTACACTTCTTGGTAAACTTTAGCTCTAGCATCTCGACCGTTGTCTTCGCTTCTTCTTTTTTGGCAAGCTTATACCTTATGAAGGTTGCCACATTGTTGTTCTTCTTCATCTCTCTGTAAGCATCCATCTTGATTCGAATAGTCTTCTTCACGTCTTCATTCCACCATGATGTGCCCTTACCTTGTGGAGCATATCATCTTTCCCCACAAAGCTGCTCTTTAGCTGCCATTTTAATGCTACGAGCCATTTTTTTTCAGGTGGTATTGTGATCATCTATTGGCTTCCAATTTACTTCCTCGACTATCCTCTCTACAAAATTCCAGGATTACCTTCTTTTAACCGCCACCACTTAGTTCTAGGTTCTAACTTATGTTAGTTCTAGAAACCCCATTCTTAATCTTATCATCTAAAACTAGAAATCGGTGCTACATTCTCTCATGGAATTACCTTACAATCCAAGCATTCTACTTTATCTATCCTCCTAATAAAAATGAAATCTATTTGGGTGGCATTAGACCCACTTCTAAAAGTAAATAGATGAAAGGACATCTTCTTAAACAAGATATTTGCCAGGATTAAGTCATATGACATGACAAAATCCAAAAGTGAATTACCTGCAATGTTCCTCTCCCTAAGGCCATAACCTCCATGGAAAATCTCATACCCATCCCGACAGAACCTATGCGCCCCATTGAAATACCCCGGTTGTAAATTTTCTCATTAAGAGGGGTATTTCTAGCACAACGTCATCTAGATCTACCCAAAAATTTCAATTTAATAGTGCATAAGCACTAATGATATTAAAAATATCATTGCTTAAAACTAGCTTAACTAATATTATCCTATCTTCCTTCCTCCTAACTTCAACTACATTCGAGTATTTTTTTTGCCATGATTATACCTACCCATTATGGTTCTTATCCATACCTATATACCAAAATTTATAGTGCCAAGGAGCTATAATTCTGACTTTCTCATCTACCTATTTGGTCTCCTGCACAAACAAGATACTAATTTTTTCTTCTACTAATAGTCTTTACTAACTCTGCTATTCTACCAGTAAGGGAACCTAAATCCCAAGAGGCTAAACGAATCATATGGTCCTTGTTTCGATCTAACTTCTTTACCCTGCTAGCTCGAGGTGAGAGAACTCTTGCTCTGACACTATACACAAGTGTCGATATGGTGCGTCGCTTAGTGATATAGCAACCATTGCCCACTTGCCACTACATCCAGGCTATGATGCAACATTATTTGACATGAGTGGGAAATTCCTTTCTCCAAGTTGGCATATACAAAACAAAATGGCCAACTCATCAACGACAATAATAGAGTCCCGAAGCCAATTTGAGAAAATATTTGTGTGCATCTGATTTAGGTCTTATTTATGATTAATTCAATATAATTGATCTAAAATTATTGTGATATTAGTTCTTGTATTTTTTATTTAAAATGTGTTGCTTTAATATTAATTAAATGTATAATTAGGGCCCAAACTGGATGCATATAATTATTTCACTCCACTTTATGTAACAACATTTATTGCGATTAAAAAACTTGTGTAAAGAAATTGAAGTACAAGAACGTGTGCACAAGTAGAAATGTATATTCCAATGAGTAAATAAAGTATTTCTTGAACTAAAAAACATTAAATTTGGGTAATTTTTGAAAGCGAATCTAGTTTTTTCACTTCAATTTTCTGTTTTTGGCATGTAACATATAATTCTTTAAATAAATTCATAAATTAATCTCGAGAAACTTAAAGGGACAATATTTTATTTTCTTAAATATAAATTTTTAATTAAAAATTTATGAACCTCTAGAAAGTTTAAAAATAAATTATGATAACCGTTCTTTCGGGTTTTATTATGTTCCTGCAAGACGTGTTCATTTTTTATAAACAAAAAAACCCTTAAAAAAACATGTATCGCTTGATGTTGCTTCAAAGACATTACTCTTAATGCCGACATCAAACAAACCTCTTATTCATTTGAGTCGCTCTAACCCCACCACTCAGAGGAACCCACTATCTTATCTTGAACTTGAATGGCAACAATTTTTATATCTACATTTCTCATAACAAAAGATTTATACTGAAAATGAGGTAGCAGAATTTTGTGGAAATCCCTAAAATAAAGGACCAAATAAGCTCAAAATGTACTAGTAGATGGTACCACAATGTGTCAATTTGGTCGACAAGGGTCCAAATATATGCATTGAATATACATTCCCATCTTATTATCTTCAACAATTATTGTTATTGTTACGAATATTTATGGTCCACTGCAGCAATAGATACCATCCAGCAATAATCAATGTTGGGTGGGAGAGGACCGCAAGAATAGTAGTGAAGGTGATACAAAAATCGAATCGTTTGGATACCATTTGATTGGTTATTGTTTAAAATAATGTAAAGTGAAGGTTATTATTTATTTTTTTTATTTATAAAAAAACTCTGAAAAAAGAAGAAGTGGCTTGTTAAATTATCAAACTATCTAATAAATTAAATTTAACTATCCTATAAAAAAGATGGAATCAATGACAATTTACTCACTGTAGAATCCCTACTAGTCATTTTATCCCCTGTTGTATCATGAGTAGACACTTAACTCACGTATGATTTTTAAATAGACATTTTACCCCGTATAGCTTGCAAACAATAACACACTACTCCCATATGGAGAGGATCTCTTGCACGTATTCACAAACCACGTGGTGATAAACTGCATATTTCAAATTACATCAAGGTAAATTACCTTTTTTGAAAATCACATATAGTCTATTTCTCTATCGATCCCTTCTTGATTTGATGCTCTCATTGTCAAGCTTTTCAATCCATGGAGACATCCCACGAGGGATGATCCATCTATTGAGTGAATCCACAACTTCGGTTACTTTCACCATAAAGGAATTGATAAGGGATGTTCCTTTATTAATGACAATGACTCCATTATCAATCAGTAATGACTTTCATAGGCATGTTTTTAATAATCACTTCAAGGCTTGATTACTTTGAGGATTCTTTCTTTAGTTACTGTTGACAAAGTTAAATCAATGTGGGGACATTTTTGACAAAGATTAGGTAAAATAAGATATTGGCCTCACAAAATTATAAATTTGTTAATTAATTAGTAAGCAAACTCGATTAATAATTGTTTGTCCAAGACTTAAATTTGAGAGTAGAATGTGTACTCAACTCCTACATGCAAGACATATACAAAATAATCTCAAGATTACAAGGATTTGAGACATAAATCGATTCTCTAAACCAGTTACAGAGAATATTTGAAAATAATATAATTTCTAGCTTTAATCTATACACCACTAATCAGATATCAGCTTCCACACCATTAAAAATCTCTTGTTCTTTTCATGCTATAAGCATCAAACAGTACAAACACATAACATTGACCATAATGGTTCATACTTGATTTAACTCAAGATTAGTTTGGGGTTTTAGTGATGTTGCCCCTCATGTTGAAGCCCTATGAGACATCTGACAATTCATTTGGTATCAATATGGAATATTTCAAATGAATAGCTGAATTGACCCTAATAACATACTTTAGAGCCAACATCAATTAAACCTAATTTGGGTAGCATGTGATTTTAGCAACAGGAAGTCTAAACAAAAAAAAAGTTTTATATCTTCCCAAAAACAGGTGAGAATTTATGATATTTAGGGCAGCTAAAAATATGTTGTAGGTAAAAAGGAAATTGATAATTTAATGTATCATATCTGATCGATGTATAGATGCAAAACAAGCTTTTTTCCCCTAACTTTTTCATTTTGTAGGATCTCAAAGATTTACCGTACTTTCAGAGATATGATATAATCATCTCAAGTGTTTTCTGGGGTATAGTTGAATTTTTCTGGATTTTCGTGAATATTCCCATATTTATTTGGATTTATATCTATCATATTGAATTTTCGTCTTAACTAAAAGCTCGATCTTATAGAGAGATTGAACAATATATTATTTATTCTCTAACACTCTCTTTCACTTGTGGAACAACTTGTTTACCTTTTTGGGAGGCTCATCAAATGGATATTCAATATGAATGAAGTTGTTGTTTATGAGTTTTGAACTCATGACCTCAGTGTTAGCCAGATGCTCTACAATATTATATTGCCGTCTTATCTAAAAGCTCAAGCTTGAAGAGAACAATTTATTATTTATAGTCTAACATATCGGACTGCCACTGACACATAAATACACAAGTATTTGCTAAGCTATCGTGTCAGCTCGGTAGATTGGTCTAGTTGTTCTCCATGTATTTTGTCATGCAGAGCTTGGGATCTTAGCTATAGCATTGTACCTGAATAATTTTTTATCGGTAATCAAAAAATATACTATTCAATAGAGTTGCTCTACGCATACGTAAATGAGAATACAATCATCGTGTCAAATCACGGATATAAGAATATTACATATAAGTCTAAGTCATAAGAATATAAATTGTTCATACAACGAAAAACATGGAATTTGATTAGAAGGAAAATTCTATCTAATTAAGAACAATCCTTAAGGTTGTGTGACATATATCTGAAGTTACAACTGATCAATTATATACCTTATAGTTGTCTGGAATTTGACATTTATACCCGTAAAGACTCAAAATTTTACCATTTCTATGAAACAGAATTCCATAATCAAATGTTCGATTAATTATCATATCATAATGTTATGATCTAAACTTTTATTATTTAAAACACATAATTATCATGATCATCAAGTTTAGTCTTTTAAGTAGAAAAGATGATGCAACTTATAGTATAAGTGTAAGATATAATTATTTGAATTGAATAAGAAGAATATTTCTTTTTTCAAATAAATAATTTTAAATTTTACTCCTCCATATTTTAATTATATTGCAACTAATAACAATCATCTCGAAAATAAACTTTAACATCTTATTTTCCTTAACTAGGATTAGGAAGGATTTGGATTTCAAATTCTTGACCCAAAAATACAATTTTTATTAGATTTGGGTCGAAACATTTTATTTGCGACATGGGTTGGGAGTGTGACCCAATTATTAGCCCAACTAACCTAAGTCCATTAACCCCTTTATTATTCTACACTAATCTGATAAACCCACTCCGTTGTTTTATTTTTCCTGGTTGGAGCATGAGTGTGACAGATTTTTGAGCTCCTCTCTTGAACTACTCTCTCTCGCTCATTTCCGTCTGAACTTTTCTTGGTGATTCCCGGTTGGGACTTTGTGTCCTGTTCGTCCTTGTCCGAGTGTTGTGTATGCTTGGTGGTGGTTTCCGGTCAGAGTGCTTTGTGCGCTTGGGTTCAACGGGTTAAGCGTGGGGTTTAGTCGTCCTGTTAGCTTTGTGCTCCGGTGGTTCTATCCAAGGTGGTTCGATTGGACAATTGGTTTTGGGGGTCTTCTCTTTCTGGTCTTTACCTTGGATTCTCGGTGACGTAGTATGGGGAAAACAGCAGATCTGAGTCAAACTCGATATCCTTAGGGAGATTAATGTTATATTAGCATACCTGTGTATTTGTGTTTGTCTTTGTTTTGCAGGTACACATGGCGATGCCAAGGCGGATAGACATCTAACAGTGGTATCAGAGCGGCTTCGTGGGTGAACAGTGGCGCTCGGGCATCAGCTGTTCGGCGGTTCAGATTCTGCGCCGGTTCGGCTTTTCGGTGGAAAAACCCCAGAGCGTTGGCCTCTGAGTTGTAAATGATTGGCTTGAACCCTAAAATTTTACTGCTTTGTTGAGCATCTAGGTAATATGTTCTGAGGCTTGTTTGCTGTAGAAAACTAGGAATTTGTGTGATTCTGTGTTTTCTGTGATTTTCAGTGTGGCTCACTGAAATTTTAAAATTGTCAAAAACTTTCAGTTTTTTTATTATCTATGCCTATTTTGTGTGGTCCTGCTTCTGCTGCTTACTTGTGTAATCTGTTAGCCTGTTATTTAGCGTGCCTTATTTTGCCTGTGTGCGATGGCTTCTATTTCTGGCTATAATATGGAACCTTTTAATGAAAAATTGGATTTTTCTGTTTGGCAACAGAAAATGAAAGGAATTTTAATTCAACAGAAAGTGTTTCAAGTTATAAGTGGCAATTATGCTGATGATGTAACCGCTGCTAAGAAAGCTGAAGATGATGAATTTGTTTACTCTTCCATAATCTTGAATATATCTGACTCTGTACTTAGAAAATGTGGTAAACATACTTCTGCTAAACTTCTTTGGGAAAAATTAAAAGAGTTGTATACGAAAACCTCTTTGCCTAGTAAATTATCTTTACTTTCAAGCTTGACTTGAACAAAGATTGATGATAACCTTGATGTGTTTACCAAATTGATTCAAGTTATTAAGTTAACTGGAGATATGAACATTGATAATTATACTCCACACAATGCTTTTAAATGCTATTCCTGAGACCTATAGTGATGTCAAATATGCTATTAAGTATGGTAGATGTGAGTGCCCGGTCTTAATCATACGTTTAATTATCAGACAATGATGATTATTTATGTAAACAGCGGAAGATTACTTTCAAAAATTCCAAAACTTGGCCCTAAAGTTTTTTCGATAGTAGTACATATATCAAATTACTTTCCAGTCAATATTGAAAATATAAGTATGTCATTTTCTCATTCAACATCAATTCATACAATTCATAAATCATGCAACTACCAAATTTTCAGACACTTCATACTTAAAAATATCTACTCGGGGCATACTCCAGTGAGTAAATAAATCATTTACAAGTGTTTAACAAATAACTGGGACACAAAACATAAAACATCGACATGAGCTCGCTCTCAAGAAGCTCTGGTACTCCTTGAGCATCTGCAGGACGTCCACCTGTAACACCTATCATGTCCATATAACAAAGACATGATAGCCCCCACAACCAGGGTCAGACCCTAGTACGAGAAACAAGTAAAATCAAAATAGTATGACAAAGTATCATGACATGCTTGCTGTGCATGAATGCAATGCATAAATGAATGTTATACATAATGGGTAGAATGAATCAATATTAAGATACCAAATATTGGAGTCAAAAGAAGGTATCATCAACAATATCAAGCTCGAGCAGAGGGTGGCGACACACACGTATTGCGCTAGGAGAATCATCATGTGATGTGACAACCATCCCTCGTGTCTAGGTTCTGCGGCACCGTACGTGACTACAGTTGCTACCTAAACTGCCTGCCATCATCGTGCCCAGCGTTCCCATGACACTACAGATCTTATCAATATCAAATGGAATCAAAGGAACGGTAAGATCAATATGATATGTCCAATGTACATGCATCAATATATCATGCCATCTCATGTGATGCAACTCAATATATCATGCATCAATGTCTCATGTAATCTCATATGATGCAACTCAATATATCATCTCATATCATGCAGTTCCATGTATCATATAATCACATATACTGCAATTCAAAATGTCATATAATCACATAGGAATCAAATAATGACAACCTGCTATGCGAAGTGACTTTAACTTGCTTCTTATGTGTTCAATGTGTTTGAATCAATTGATAACTGTGAAACTAAAACCTACAATGAAGCTTTGAAATCTAAAAATTTAATGATTGGCCGTGTGCTATGAAAGAAGAAATGCATTCTTTGATTGTGAATCATACTTCGATTCTTGTTCCTAAACCTGTTAGTTGCTTTGTTGTTAATTGCAAATGGTTGTTAAGGTGTAGACTTCACTGAAATTTTTGCTCATGTTGTTAAGTTCACTATTGTGAGAATTATGCTTTCTCTTGTTGCTCAATTTGACTGAGAACTTATACAAATGGATGTAAAAACTGCCTTTTTGCATGTTGGCCTTGATGAAAATATTTATATGAAGCAACCTGAATGTTATATTGATTCTAAAACCCCTGAAAATGTGTGTTTGCTCAAGAAATCTTTGTATGATCTAAAACAATCCCCTAGGCAATGGAATAAGAAGTTTGATGAGTGTATGCTTTTTTTAAAATTTAAAAGAAGCTCTTATGATCATTGCTTGTATTTTAAAGATAAAACATCTTTGTCTATATTCCTGTTGATTTTTGTGGATGGCATCTTAATTGTGTAAAAACTGCCTTTTTGCATGTTGACATTGATGAAATATTTATATGAAGCAACCTGAATGTTTTATTATTCTAAAACCCCTGAAAATGTGTGTTTGCTCAAGAAATCTTTGTATGGTCTAAAACAATCCCCTAGGCAATGGAATAAGAAGTTTGATTAGTGTATACTTTTCTTAAAATTTAAAAGAAGCTCTTATGATCATTGCTTGTATTTTAAGGATAAAGCATCTTTGCCTATATTCCTATTGATTTTTGTGGATGACATCTTAATTGTTAGTCCTTGTTTGAAATCAATTGAGCATGTTAAGAAATGTCTAAATGAAAAATTTGACATGAAATACTTAGGAGATGCTGGAAGAATATTAGGCATGGAAATTGTGAGAGATAGGAAGATGTCGACTATCTACTTGAACCAAACTTCTTATGTTGAAAAGATTTTAAAGAAATTTTCTATGTTTGATGCTAAGCTTGTCAATGTGTCATTAGCTGCTCATTTTGTGTTGAGTAAATATCAATGTCCTAAATATGATTTTGACTTTGATTCTATGAAGAATGTGCCTTATTCAAATGCAATGGGATCTGTTATGTATTTGATGGTTGGTACTAGGCCTGATTTTATAGTGTTAGTTGCTTAAGTAGGTATACGTCTAACCCTGGCTTGGTGCATTTGAATGATGTTAAATGGTTATTGAGATACTTGAAACACTCTGTGCATTATGGCTTAATTTTTCTAAGTGTTCTGAAGGTGTTAAACTAAAAGGTTATGTGGATTCTAACTATACTAATGACAGAACAACAGAAAATCTACAACATCTTATATGTTCACTTTGTATGGTGCTTGCATTAGTTGGAAATCCCAATTACAACATATAGTTGCTTTGTCTACAACTATAAAATGTTTAATCTCTGAAATAGGCTTACTTGAAGGTGATGTAGTGATTCACAATCCGGAATACACTTGTGTAAGAATCCAGTCTTTCATGATAGAACTAAGCATATTGATGTTATGTTTCATTACATTTGAGATGTTGTTACCAAATGCTTAGTTTATCTTAAGAAAATACATTCTGAGTTTAATCATGCTGATATGTGTACTAAGTGTTTGCCCCTTAGTAAGTTTCAATCATGTTTAAATTTTTTTAAAATTTGATACTGGTGATTGACGCATGTTTAATCCCCTGGTTAGTGTTTTATAACCGGCTTTGTGCTCGTTACAAAACAGTTACCCTGGTTACTTTCCACTTTAACTTGTCATGTGCTTGTTATTATTTTTTCCTTGTCTTTACTTTGTGTTTTGACAGAAGCTTGGTCCACACAATTACTTTGTGTATTGTGATAACCATAAGGCGGTGATGATGCCAGCTTGTGTGTTTTTCATACGTCTAAAGAGAAACCGGTATTGGGCCAAGGTTGAGATTTGTTGGGAGTGTGGCCCAATTATTAGCCCAACTAACCTGAGTCCATTTACCCCTTTATTATTCTACCATAATCTGATAAACCCACTCCGTTGTTTTATTTTTTCCTAGTTGGAGCGTGAGTGTGACAGATTTTTTGAGAGCCTCTCTTGAACTCTCTCTCCCTCATTTTCGTTTGAACTTTTCTTGGTGATTCCTGGTTGGGACTTTGTGTCCTGTTCGTCCTTGTTCGAGTGCTATGTGTGCTTGGTGGTGGTTTCTGATCAGAGTGCTTTGTGCGCTTGGGTTTGGCGGGTTAAGCGTGGGGTTCAATCGTCCGGTTAGCTTTGTGCTCCAGTGGTTTTGTGTGCGTTCCGGTGGTTCTGTCCAAGGTGGTTTGGCTGGACCGTGGGTTTTGGGGGTCTTCTCTTTCTGGTCTGTACCTTGGATTCTCGGTGACGTAGTGTGAGAAAAACAGCAGATCTGAGCGGAACCCTCTCTATCCTTGTCTATTATTAGGGGAAACCACGTTACGAAAACCAATTTTGAATTACAAATGTAGAGCCTTTAAACAACAAACCCAACTTTAGTTTAAAACAAGGGAGTATTACGGGCGGTACCAGGTTGTAAATTTTTTTTGACACAGTCTACCCAATTTTTTTGCTTTCAAATAGGTCTGTTTCTGTGTCAAATGACCAAAATACCCTAAACCGACTGAAAACAATGAACTCGGGTAGTCTTCTTCTTCATTGCTCCCCAAAATACGATCTGCAATTTTTCCAAACTCCACAAGTAAAACGTAAAAACTCATGTAATTTCTGCCAAATTTTTGAAAACACTACAAAGATGGCTCCCAAAGCAAAGAAAATTCTCAAACAAACCTACAACTGGCAAGAGCGGACATACAAAACATGCTACCAAATCTAGTAAGCATTAATTTAGGTTTTGGTATATGTAAATATTTATGTGTTCCTTAATGTGGTTCAGCCCCTAAGATCATATTACATAATGTTTTTGCTACTTTTATGCGTTTTTGGCAAAGAAGAAAACCTTGTGCAGTAGTCAACTCCCATGGTGCATGTATCCAGCTTTTGGATTTAACTAAACCATCGCTCAACTTTGTGTCTATCGATTCACGTACTATGCGTGCACCGATAGACACATGCAATGAGTGCACTTAAGTGATGTGCAACTGTTAGTGACTTACGTACACTGAGCCAACATGGAAATCATGCACATGAGGGTCTGTTGGTGCACATATTATAGTGTTTGTTAGTAGATGTAAAAGTTAGCATATTAAGAATTTTTTTTGTTAGGGTTTGGGTTTTCCGATTGGGGTTTTGTTAGTAGATGTAAATGTTTTCAGAAGATGCTTTTTTCATAGTATGTCATATTATTTAGATGTGATGCTGGTACAAGACGTTTTGTTCATGCTTTTTATATCTGTTGCAAATTTACCAGTTATTCATAAATGCTTGTATTGGTGAACACATTTTGCATATTGTAACTGTTAGGATCGGTCCGGAGTGTTTAGAGGGGGGTGAATGAACACTCCTTCTAAAAATTAATCATTCGTGATTTCTTTCGGATTAGTGAAAGAAATTTGTTTCTTAATCAATTCTTGTACAAAACAGACCACTGAAAATATAAGTGCGGAACGGTCTGTTCTTGTATGTAAGAACGGCTCGATGGCTAGTGAGAAAGAACGAGTGCAGAAATAAGATACACAGGATATGTTTCTGGAAGTTCGAAGGTGGTGTAATCCTTCTACGTCTCCCCTTCTTCCAATTAAGGAAGGTTTATACTAGAAGACTTTGATTTATACAATCCTGTTGTACAAACCCGATTCAGACTGGATTTACCTCACTACCAATCTGAAACTCCTAGTCACTCAATCTGCTCAGACACACTCTGTCTGACAGTTACAATATATTTCTCACTTCTATTTTCAACACAGAAAACACAAGATGCGCACAGTGATCCTAAATGATCAAATGTTACAAAGTAAATGTGCTTGAGAATGATTTCAGCTCGAGAGCTTCTGAACTTGTAAGCTTGTGCTGTTTTTGCTTTCTTGTGCGTTTTTCAATTGATCAGCGAGAGTCAGTAGCAAGTGTCGGTAAGTTCCTTTTGTTGCATCATTTTATAGTTGAAGGTACCAACGACATTATTTCCTTTAATATGCAACTTTGACTCTGCTTACACTCTGAGTAGGCTTCAGTCTTCTTCTTCAGGATACTTGCCATTCTGGTTCATACTTTCGGCGACTGTCAGGTAAGCTACTCTTTGTCTTCTTACCTATTATGGCAATCTTCAGTCTTTGGTCCTTTGTAGCATTAATTACAACATTAAATGCTACAATAAATAGCCGTTAATGATTCGGACTGAGGAGTCATTCTGTATGTATCCTAAGCTGCTCTGATCTGATAAATATAGAGATCGATCTGAAGCTTCGGTTTAGTCAGTCTGATATTCATCGATCCGGTCTGATAAGTAATGTGACTTATCAGCTTGTTCTGTTGTTGAGCTATCGATCTGGTCAGTCTGATTACCCTCGATCCGGTCTGATATGCTTTGTCATCTTATCAGCTTGATCTGTTTTGGGCGATCGTTCAGTCTGATTTCTCTCGATCCGGTCTGATATGTTTTGTCATCTTTAAAATCTCATTGATAAGATCCGGGACTAACAGTAACGCAATGCTGTGCGTTCACCAATTGAGTATATCAGTGCATTTTTTGTTTTCGTGCACCAATATACTAGGTTGATTTACCAAATCTATACACCTTGCACGTATGTATAACGTGCATTGCTCATCTACTTTTTTTGGAAGGTACCGATGCACATTTAATCCTCGTGGAACACTCAAAAAATCAATGTGGCATAATCCTCGTGCACCACCCTATTACGCGTGCACAAATAGGGCCAACTTAGTGGCCATAATCCTCGTGTACCACTAAATTCTGAAGGGCACATCGAAATATGAAAATAATGAGGTGCACGCGATGGTATTACACTATCTGAGACTGTTGGTGCACGCGGGGTTAGTTTCATGATGTGTATAGCTGTGCACGAGACAAAAACACTACTGTGCGTTCACCAATTGAGTATATCAGTGCAGTGTTTGTTTCCGTGCACCAATATACTTGGTTGATTCACAAAACCTATACATTGGTGCACGTATATATAACATTCACCGCTCATCTACTTTTTTTGGATGGTCACGGTCCCCGCTTAATCCTTGTGCACCACTCAAAAAATCAGTGTTGGCATAATCCTCATGCACCACCCTATCATGCGTGCACAAATAGGTCAAACTTAGTGGACATAATCCTCGCGCACCACTAAATTCATGAAGGGCACGTCGAAATATGAAAATAATGAGGTGCACACGATGATACTACACTATCTAAGACTATTGGTGCATGCGGGTTAATTTCATGTTGTGTATAGCAGTGCACGAGATAAACGTGCACCTGATGTGTAAATAATGCTTATGTTTAAATGTTTACTCTCAGATTCAGCTCATCCATCAACATCTTCCAAGAGATAAACAACAAAATGGCGCAAACAATCACCATATAGGTCAAACCTCCAGATAATCAGCACTGATTTGAGAACACTAAACCTCTGTGCAGAACAGATTGGAGTGCTACAGAGGACCCTATTCTGGGAGCTGGTGAACTGCAACCATTTGAACATGGTTATCATTGAGCATTGCAAGAAGCATGATTCAATTATAAATAACATAATAGAGATTTGGAGAATTGACATTCGGCGATCAAACTATGGCAACTACCACGACTGATTTGCGCTTAATATTTGGCAGTAGACCATACACATGGAATTCCTAGGCAGGTGCTTCCCAGAAAAAAAATCCTGCAAGATGGATATATCGTCCAACATTTACCAATCCCTCCAAACTGTTTGTTGTGCCTGATATTTCTGATAGGATCAGTGTTACATAGAATCTTAGACATTCAAACCCCTTTTACATTATTCTTATCTTTCAATTGCCGACTGATGTCATAATCTTGTTGGTTTCCAGGAGTATTCTACAATATTGCTAAAAAAGGTGCTGAGACAAGTAGAAATCATATAAAATTCAAGGTCTGGAATGCCAAATTGTGAATCTCATGAAATTGAATCTAATGATTTACAAGCAGATGATAGAGAGGATGATGATATTAGACGAGAATGTATATAGTACAACATATATATCTTTTAGAGAACGTATATCTTTTTTTGTATACAAACGTAAAGTGTTGTGCTGAATTTCAACTGTTATATTTATATGGTGCACATGTTTTATTCTATATGTACACGTGTTTTTATTATATCGATGCACGTTTTTTTGTTGGGGTGCACATGTTACAATTTAATTTATATAGGTGCACGTATTTAATGTATCCAAGCGTGACTGAAAAATGAAACATCGCACATACGTCCCTTGTGCATTGGTACATGTACCACCCGCCCACACGTGCATCGGTGTAGGCTGTTAGGGCACAATTTTTTTTTTTTTTTTACAGTGCACGCATTACAACTGAAAATGGTACATTTAGTGCAACACCCGCATGCACTAGACACTGGTGCACGCAATTCCACATCTGTTTACAAACATCTGTGCATGTATGTCCCGCGTGCACCGATAGAGAATAGCACATGATATCAAATTTTGTATTGTAATTTCATCTATTTTATTACGACGTTGAGTACACATTTATATTATCAGAGATATATACACGAACACCACGTGTTTGGTTGTTACAGCTATTATGACAACCTAACAAATTAATTATAATTACTGAACAATATTTCTTTGTACAAAAATATTCCCTTACGAATTGTTTCATCAAGCATTGAAGCAGTATCTATTTTAGTTCAACCAAACACCAATCTCTGAAGTATCCTGATCTGTTCACTTATCCTCTCCCGGTGGTGGTGCGCCGCCACACTTTGCGGGTCCGTAGATATCTTCACGTTCTCTCTTCGGTTGCTTATTGGATTCCGGTCTATATGAATTGATTACATAAATCATTGCAATTCTGAATATTATTTCACGCATTGCTGCCATTGACGAATTTCTCTTCTGTGTTTCCCCAGTTGCCTCACTTCAACTTAGAAGTTCCTCCTCATGCTATCCGCCGGACAGAAAGCCCACATTTCTCCATCTCCTGCCATTGATGCATCCAAAAGGATTTGCCCTAATTTTTTTGAACGAAGAGGTATTTTGGTAAATAAATAATATCTCTTAGAATAAATGTTAAGAAATTTGACTTAAATAAATAAATTTTTTTAACATTGGATTGTTAAAAAAATTGTTTTTTCTCCATATTTAATTGAATAAATATTATGTATGTGGTACATTCCTGCAATTTTTCCTTTGAAACAAAAAATCCAAATATAAATTTTCAAAAATACCCCAATTTTCATTAAAATATAAGGATATGCAATTCTGAATATTATTTCACGCATTGCTGCCATTGACGGATTTCTCTTCTGTGTTTTCCCAGCTGTCTCACCTCAACTTCGAAATTCCTCCTCATGCTATCCGCCAGACAGAAAGCCCACATTTCTTCATCTCCTGCCATTGATGCATCCAAAAGGATTTGCCCTAATTTTTTTGAACGAAGTGGTATTTTGGTAAATAAATAGTATCTCTTAGAATAAATGTGAAGAAATTTGACTTACATAAATAAATTTTTTAACACTGGATTGTTAAAAAAATTGTTTTTTCTCCATATTTATTTGAATAAATATTATGTATGTGGTACATTCCTGCAATTTTGCCTTTTGAAACCAAAACTCCAAATATAAATTTTCAAAAATACCCCAAGTTTCATTAAAATATAAGGAAATGCACGGGATAATTATGAAAACCATTACGAGACAAGTAGAAATAAAACATTTTCGTTAAATCCTTTTACACGTCAGGAAAGCATATGCATGATATCTTGTAATAATTCGTGGTGTCGATAAATCATTCGAGAATTGATCAAATCTATTGTCATAAAATTGTTTCGTGAAGTATTTCTCCCCTATAACATTGACAAAACCATATATTTGGATCCCAAACACGAGGTAAGCCTCTTTATGAGGAACCCATATAATTTATGGAAATAATTATATATAAAATCTCAATTTTTAAAGTCGATCAGCGACTTTCTTATTCTGTATCCGTCTCTATTTACCTGAGCCCAAAGATGGATTCAGAAATCGGAACAAAGGAAGAATGAGTTGAGTAGTTGCTACCCTACGAAGGTATCTATCATTGGATGAAACTATTATTATCCTTGTTGGATGTGAATATTTACATCCCCCGGAAGAATTTATGGGATGACATTAGATAAAGACATCATCGACTACTCACCCTGGTCAAAATATGTATTGACAACTTCGCATCATCCACACTATTACCTCAGTAAGCAGTACGTGGAATCACAGACTGTTTCAGAAACACACATTATTGTTGCGCAGTAAATATTTGCGCCAAATATCACAGACCAAACAAACATCGAACGCCACAGGGAATATACGAATAGTACGTATACTTCATTGCTCAATTCTTGAGCATCATCCTGGGAAAAGTGAGTTAGAAATTATACTTATTACCTTGGATTCGTCTCCGAGCAATTCTATGCCCTGCTCCAACTAACAAAGCTCTTCCTATCAATCCTGTTTGAAGTCCATAAACGAGAGCAACTGTTCCACCAATAGCCACCCATTTCCAATCAATTCCACCAGAATTTGTTGGCGTTCCCATTTTCACAACCTCGGATTTTCCTTCTTCATCCGATGCTTGCTCCACGGGATCAGTCCCTTCATCACATGAAGTTTTGGTTGTGATTCTTGTCGTCAAAGCACATCTGGTTAATGATGTGTCAAATTTTCTAGCATTTTGATACGATCTGAAGCCTGCATGTAGTTTCTTGACCGTTCCCCACATTCCATGACGAACCAACCCCTAATTTAGCAACGTCCTTAGGGATTCCCATGTCCTCGTAGTGAATAAGAGTGACCTCACATGCAGATAACTGTCCATCTAGTTTACGTGATTCTACTGCATAGGTTTGTGCATGCGAGAAAAGGATAATATTTGTACATGAATGTCATACGAAAAAAGCTATGGAGTTAATACGTAATACTCACCCGGCTTGATGACCCAGCTTGAGAAATAAAAAACTACACGCCTGGGCCTGTCGCGTTTTGGTAAAGTTGGATATGGCACCCCCTGCAGCCATTGCGTTTGTAATTAATATGGAACGTTAGTCCAGAAGGT
Source organism: Haberlea rhodopensis (assembly GCA_907163345.1). Taxonomy (NCBI): domain Eukaryota; kingdom Viridiplantae; phylum Streptophyta; class Magnoliopsida; order Lamiales; family Gesneriaceae; genus Haberlea; species Haberlea rhodopensis. The sequence continues at coordinate 137,817 of CAJQUN010000642.1, read as the reverse complement.
TATCAGAATTTTGTGGACAAATAAGAGTTCAACAATGTTGGGCTGCGAGACAAGGAACATATGTCGGTTCACAGATACTATTGTTCTAGTTCATCTCTGAATTTTGAGATTTATGGGGAGAACGAACTCGAAGAACATGTAGCAACACAAGATCCTAGCAAGTCTCTAACTTTGTAATGATACAAGAACTTCTTAATAGTGTAAAACAGGCAGATGTTACAAATTTAGAACCATCTTACCTTTGTGACACAATAATTACTTTTTCCAGATTCCCATATCCTTCGACCAATGGGTTTCATTGTTGCTGTCCTTAACGGCATTGCCCTCAGGGACATCATCCACCATCCATTTGGAATCTTTTTTTTCTTTTTTAAAAAAAGATTTCAAATGAATGGTGATGATGCCCCTAAGGGCACTACCCTTAAGGGCATCATCAAACAAACCCGACCAATGATGATCGATCACTGCAGAAGAAAGAGAACTGCACATGAAAGAATAATGAACACAACATCAGCTGAAAGGTTGTTGACAAAATACTGTTATGCAGCTCAGTGTCACAAACCTTTTTAATCCAGTGGATAATCATCATCATGGCATTCTTCCAATATTTTGACATATACAAGCATAGGATCCCATTTTGGCCGAAATTCGTCATCCCAGAAAAAATCTCTGACCAGCTCAGGAGTGGCATCCTCAAAAATTGTTTTGCTGCGATACACTATCGGACCCACCTGAAAAACAAATTACCCCATTAAATAAATGCCATTTCTTTTTACTACATGACATGTATGAACACAACTTATCATCTTAAACTGAGGATCAAGAGTAGAAAAATCCCTAGAACTTCTAAAAAGTAGTACTCATAAATATGTGGGCATTAGATGCATGAATAAAATATATGAAATCAACAATCAGGATTGTGATTATTAACAAAAAAGTTATTTACTAAATAAATCTTTTCATTCCTCTATCTGAAAATCTTATAACTTCGGATTTCCATGCCAATCATACCTCAGGCTCATGGCGCTAAGCTTGGTACGTCAAGTTCGATGTCGAGCGCTCCATCATGCTTTGCCACGCCATTTCTCCTTCCTTCCCGTCGAGAAGATGCAGCAGGTGTTCCAAATTTTTTTCGGTAACACTACTTAATTCTCGATCTGAACTCCTGTAAACAAGCCTGTAAATGAGGAAGGCCTAGATGACAGTCTGAAATTTTTATTTATTGGTGAGATCTAAACAAAATCAACATTAGACTCATGCGAGGCATAATGTTGATGGTTTATCCGGCATATAACTCAAAGCATGATATTCTTCTTGGTCATCATTAACAATTAAAAGGGGGGTGAACATTGACCGTTATGGTAAAGTTGTTGTCATGTGACCAGGAGAATTGAATTGATTGGAGAAATTAGTAATATATTTATTTGATTTCATGTAGCAACAGAATGAGCGAGGGAGAGAAAAAAGAGAGGGAGTTGAGGACAAAAACATATATGAGTTGAAACTTGAAAGTGATTCCAACACGATGAGGAAAAGTGGTTTTTACAGTTTTGTGCAGTTGGTGCTGAAGGCGTGAAACATTCCAGAAAAATTACAAGAAGCGTGTTTGAATAAAGATTTAATTTTTACATTGAAGATAATGCTTTGGGAATTTTATCACCATGACTTAACTATCATCATAGAATTAAAGGTGAGATAATCTATAATTTTTAACACATCCATCACTTATCTCATAATATCCGTTGTATTAAATGTTGTTTGTGCTAGAACATAGAGACACGATATAATAGAGATAAAAATACACATATCTGGACCACTTTAAAAATAATATACACGGACCACTAATACCATATATATGTATTTTTTGACAGATCCTCTAGTCGAGGAGCTGGAACGTACTATAGGGAACACAGCTGGTCCGGACTACAACAAATGAGCTAACAATGTCGATTGTTGTTAGAAGTAAGATAATTTTAAAAATTTGAGATACGATATGAAGAGGAAACAACTCTCTAATATAGTGTATATACACATAAATAGTTAATTATAAATAAATATGTTAAATAGGAGATAGAAGTACAATTTATAATATGTTTTACATATTCAGTATTTAAATATATCAAATAATTTTTTTTATATTTTTATTTATAACTTTTTAAAATAAAAATGGATATTCAATATGGACAAGACAAAACAACTGATTTCATTAGATATAGTAAAAAAAATATGGTTGTTCTTATTTTAAATACGGTATCCGCATTTATTTGTTAACAGTTAATTATTGTTAAATCTGTAGAATTATACAATATATATCTATAAAATATTCATAAAAATTTGTATCGATCACATAATGAGTATGTGACGATTTTATGAGTATCCATGTATCATAGGTTGAATGTAACTATGATTATTTTTATTTTTTTAAAAGTTAATGACTCTGTTAAAAAAAAGAGTTAATGACACCAATGTTTTAACCCAAAAAAAAATTCAGCCGGACAAATGCCCGACTTTACCCCTTATAAGATACGTCCCTGTTTGACAATATTCCGAGACTTTTTTATTGACTCCCTTTTATTCAAGAATGGACCAATGTTTGCACCAACATAAATACTTTTGAAAAATTTACAGAATCTTGCACTTCACACATTAACAAAAACAAGCAACTCAAAGGGTCTTGTTGTTTTGAAATATACATTCCAAATACATCAGTTGAAACGCAAAAATCAAAGTTGTTCCACAGTAAATACTCTAACCAACAGCTCAAGAATGCACAGCGGAACTTAAAATTTTTCGATGTGGGACCGCCGGGGAAGCAGATCTGTTTTAATTCATATTATTTAAGCATTCATATAGCATTTAGAATTATACCTCACGACTTTATGTCGTGGATGCATAACCGGTTTTGTCCCTTGTTGACTGTTTCGGATGACTGCCCCGGTTGATCACGAACCTCCAAAATATGGTCCACCAACCTACCGGTTCTACCTTGAAATTATTGGCACTAAACAATAATTCGATTATGTGAACAAGATTTCTAATATTATTACCAAAACACGATCGCAATGATATATAGATTGTTCAATTGGCAGGAAAAATTGAAGATTACGATGTGTGGTCTCAATGATGCTGATACATGTTGCTGAACGAGAAAACTCTCTTATATCATGGACATATCCACTCCACCTGATGTGTCAGATAAGGGATATGATAAATGGTCTGCTGAAAATCAGAAGGTGAAACGCTAGCTTCTAATGTCCATGACTCCCGACATCAATGAAGCGCTATCTTCGTCTATCCACTACTCGTGAAATATGGAGTGCTTTATCCAAAGCCTTTTATGATGGCATTGATGATATGCACGTCTACTCTTTGCATTAGAAAACATTCTCAGCCAAACTGGGTGTCAAATCACTCTCAGTATACTATGGGGAATCGATCACCGTGATAAAGTGGCCATGAAGGATCCTGATGATATTAAAGCATACCGACAGTCCATTGAGAGAACCATAGTACACTTATTTCTTGCTGGATTGGATAAAAGTTTTGATCAGCTTAGACGAGAAATATTATGTCAGGAGCAACTCCTCAGTCTAGAAGAATGTTATTCCTTAATCCGTCGTGAGGCCATACGCTCTACTACTTTGAATGAGGACATTGAGAAACCTGAAGCTTCTGCTATGGTTTCCCGCCATCGACATAGTCAGCCATCGCTTGCCCGATCCAAAGCCACAAATCCAAAAATTCCAATAGTTAAGACAAATCTACATACAAATGCACTCACTGTAATCAAGCAGAGCATTTACAAAGTCGTTGCTTTGAATTTATTGGATATCGAGATTGGTGGGACCCAACACGACATCGGAATTCCAAACGACCCCCCATTACCGCCTTGTTCAAACAAAGGAAGATGATTGTGACATCCCCGAAATGATTAATTGCTAATTGGCTTTAAATTGTGAGTACATGATTAATTATGTGGTAATTGATTATGTGTTGAGATTTATTTACCTTATGTGGAAATGCATGGCCATGTGGGTAGGGTGACCCGGGATTGCATTTCAGGGTGCATGTGGTGCATGTTGGGTAAATATTATGGGAAGCATGATTTATTTGCCTTGGTTAGCAATTTATGAGAAATCATGTGTTAATTGATATTATAGTGCATTTTGAGTAAATGCTTTGAAAATATCATGTTGGGGTGTTTTATACACCATTTATACACCATGGAATTGCTTTGGTTGGCTTTTAATTAAATATACTCATTTTATCCCCAAACCCCACTTTACATCCCTCACTCTTACTTTACCAAAATATCACCCAAACCCTTCCCTTCCCCTTAATTTTCGAGTTCCACCTTTGAGGTGAAGAGGAGACCTTGCAAACTTTGATTTGTGGAAGATTGTTGGGTGATTTGAGATCCCCAAGAGGTATGGGTACCTCATGTATTAATTTTGTAAGGTTTTGGTTGAGTTTAGTTGGGTTTGAAGGTTTTAAAATGGGTTTGTGTTGGGTGTTGTGATTTTGGTAGTGTTTTGGTTGGATGTTGTATATTTGAGTTTATGTTGATGTTTATGGGTGGTTTTGAGTTGTTGAGTTTGATTTATGTTGGTATTGGTGGGTTTGTTGGTGTTTGGGAAGGAGATGGGTGAATAGTGCCCGAATCTCGATTTCCCGCAGCTCGGCGATCGATCGGCGTCCGCTCGCGATCGATCGCGAGCAACAGCGCTGAGGCAGTGCGCTTCGGCGATCGATCGCGAGATGCGCGCGATCGATCGGCGAGGCCGCGATCGATCGGCGCTATCTCCGCGATCGATCGCGGATTGTGCAATTTTGTTGGGCGAGGCAGTGTGATCTCGCGATCGATCGGGGCTTGATGGCGATCGATCGCGAGATGCCAAAAATGATGTTTTTGGGTGTTTTTGTGGGATTTTTGGTATTGGACTATTATTGGGTTCTAATATTGGTATTTGTGAATATGTAGAACCAACCCAGGTGGCAACGCAGCCAAGGAATTGAGGTCCAACCACATTCCACATTTTGGAAAGGTACGTAGTGGACGTACGGGCACCCAACGGTAACATGTATTTTATATACTCATTGTTTATGCATTGTGGATGCGAGTATATATGTGGTATTGCATTGTGGATGCATATACATGTTGATTTATGCCATATGAGGTATTGCATTGTGGATGCATATACATGGTAATTTATGCATATTGATGTTAGATGCATATTATGATTATTGGATGCACATCCCATGAGTCGTGGTCATCCTTTGATGATTTTAATGCTTGCCGCTTTTTGTATTGGTTCCGCTAAATGTGAAGCGAGGGGTGGGAGCGCCGCATGTCACATTTGAGCGTGGTTGTCATATGGGGCGAGGAAAGGGTATTTGCCGCTCTCTGTGAAGCGAGGGGTGGGAGCGCCGCATGTCCATTGTAGCGAGGTTATCCTATGCCGCCCATATGAATATAAGCGAGGGGCATTAAAATACACTGTGATGGACAGACTAGGGAATGGTGACCAATATGTGGTACAGTTGAGATGGTATATGATGTCATGACATGTTTGGCCATTAAAAATAATCTATTGATTATACTCATGAGTTCTGGTACAGGGACAACCAAACGGGAAGCGTTTGAAATGCACGGGAAACAGGAAGTGTTTCATATTGATTATGCATTTACGCTTTATCTTCATATTGTGTTGAATATGAATGATTATTATTGCTCATGTTTGGGGGTTGTCCTTGTAGGTACCTTTTTGGCATGATAGATGGGCTTGAACGGGTTGAGACAGTGAGCTTCACGAGCATCTTTGGTAGATGAAAGGACATGATTCTTTTGTATAGTGCCTACTCTAGGAGTAGCGTAAAACTATAGTGGACACATTCATTTGTTGGAATGTAATTAATCCTTTTGGTAGTCCTTTATTTTGGCATGTAAATGCTTAAGCTCATAGACTCAACTTGTTTACTCTACTCTGATCATTTATTTAGCTCTATTATGCCTTTATTCCGCACTTAAGGATTAGGGTCCTTACATTAGTGGTATCAGAGCAGTGGTTAGAGAACCCGGGAACGAGTGAAGGGTAGCCTTAGCATGGTTGGCTAGGTGCTTACATTTGAAGCATGTTTATGCATGTGGTGCATATTACTGTATATCCTGTTATACTAACATGCTTATATCACTCCTGTTATCTAACGACATGTTATATATTGCTTTGGATTGTTGTTAACATTTTTGTTACAGCATGGCTGCTAATGAGGAAGTCGGAGATGTTGGGAGTGTAAATGCGAGTATTGGACAGGCTAATCCTCTACCTCCACCGGCTGTAGGAGTGGAACCAGTAGTCCAGTTATTGCTACCGGGCGAGATTAGCTTGACGCAGTTTCTGTCTTATCATCCGCCCCGGTTTGAGGGGACAGAGTCCGGAGAAGAAGCTGAAGAGTGGCTGGAGAGACTTGAACAGATCTTTGTATCGGCTCCGTGTGCTATTACTGCTTGGCTGAGGCTGGCGGAGTTCCAGTTGGCTAAGAAACCATTGATGTGGTGGAGGAGCACAGTGATGGAGATGAGAGCACTGGGTGCTGTGATTGACTGGACGCTCTTCAGGACCAGGTTCTTGAACCGATACTTCTCCGCGGCAGCAAGACAGACAAAAGAGGATGAATTTGCAAGCCTGAGGCAGGGGAACATGACAGTGGCAGACTATGCCACACAGTACTCATCACTACTTAGGTACGTCCCCCATATTGCCTCTGATGGACGTGCCAAGATGAGAAATTTCATGAAAGGACTGCGACCGGAGCTCTATGACCGGGTTATCATCAATAACCCAACTTCTTTTGATGATGCTCTCACAAGAGCGGAGCTTGCTGAGCTAGGAGTGGGAGCTTATGCCATGCCACCACCGGTACCGCAACAGAGGCAGACTAGTGACAGTTTGAGGCCTCGGGGTGAGCCATTTAAGCCCCGTGGTGCCTCTTCATCTTCGCGGTATGGTGGAAAGAAATACTTTGGCCAGAAACAGGATGGCAAGAAGGGAAATTGGTCCGCCAGTCGAGGATCTTCACAAGGGGATAGGCCGGGAGAGCCTAGGTGCAACAATTGTGGAGGACCGCATTCTTCAAATAAGTGTCCTGCATGTTATGTCTGTGGCAAGATGGGCCACATTGCTCGGTATTGTCCCACCAGGGGAGGCCAGTCAGAGTATCAGGGCAACAGGCCAAGGTTTGAGGACATGACAGTGCAGCAGAGGCAGCAATTTGAGCCTCGTCCATCGGGAGGTCAGACAGTGGGACCACCCCAGGGACAAGTATATGCACTGACCAGGGAGCAGGCTCAGGCAGCCCCGGAGGAGGTGATTGCCGGTACGTGCCATTTATTTACGTACCCTGCTTTTGTTTTGATAGATACAGGTGCCTCCCATTCCTTTGTGTCTGTGGGATTTGTGGAAAGACACCATATGCGCACGTCTCATTTGCCCACGCCTCTACTAGTCTCGACACCCACTGGAAGAAACGTCGTTGCTGATCAGTTTTTGACAGATAGCCTCATTTATTTTGAGGGCAACGAGTTGAGATCAGACTTGATTGTACTGGGTATGTCAGATTTTGACTGCATCTTGGGTATTGATGTTCTGAACAGATATCAGGCAGTGGTAGATTGCCGGCAGAGAACAGTGAAGTTCAGACCTGAGTTGGGCAGTCAGTGGACTTTCTTTGGCAACGGGTCTCGTGCGAAGATTCCGTTGATTTCAGCGATCAAGATGTCTCAGTTGTTGGAACGTGGCCACACGGGCTATCTTATTTATGCCGTGGACACGTCTGGAAAGAGTAAAGAACTGAGAGTTGAGGATGTACCAGTTGTGGCAGAATTTGCTGATGTATTTCCAGAAGAGATCCCAGGATTTCCACCGGCCAGGGAAGTTGAATTTGGGATCGAGTTGTTGCCAGGGACATCCGCTATCTCTCGTGCACCTTATAGGATGGCACCGGCAGAGTTGAGAGAGTTGAAAGAACAGTTGCAGGATCTCTTGGACAAGGGGTCTATACGTCCGAGCGTGTCGCCATGGGGCGCACCAGTTCTCTTTGTGAAGAAGAAGGACGGTTCGATGCGGTTGTGCATCGATTACCGGCAGCTGAACAAGGCTACAGTGAAGAACAAGTATCCTCTCCCAAGGATAGACGACTTGTTTGATCAGTTGCAAGGTACCAGGGTGTATAGCAAGATTGATTTGAGGTCCGGGTATCATCAGATTCGGGTCAGAGAGGAAGATGTGCAGAAGACAGCGTTCCGGACTCGATACGGGCATTATGAGTTCTTGGTGATGCCGTTCGGTGTGACGAACGCCCCGGCCGTCTTTATGAGTCTGATGAACAGAGTGTTTCAGCCGTATCTTGATCAGTTCGTCATCGTGTTTATTGACGATATTCTTATCTACTCCCGGAGTGAGGAAGATCATGTGAAACACTTGAGGACAGTGCTTCAGATTCTCAGAGAGCATCAGTTGTATGCTAAGCTCAGTAAGTGCGAGTTTTGGCTGAGCAGTGTAGTGTTTCTGGGGCATGTCATTTCGAGCAGCGGGATATCAGTGGACCCGAAGAAGATTGAGGCTGTGATGGAGTGGGCTGCCCCCACTTCTGTGCCTGAGATCCGAAGTTTTTCTTGGTTTGGCCGGGTATTATCGGCGCTTTGTTGAGGGCTTTTCGAAGATTGCCAAGCCGCTGACTCAGTTGACTCAGAAGGGTGTGCCTTTCTTTTGGTCAGAAGCTTGTGAGGAGAGCTTCCAGGAGTTGAAGCACCGGTTGACGACGGCGCCAGTGTTAGTGATTCCGACGGAGAACTCCAGATTTGTTCTGTATACGGATGCATCACTACAGGGCCTTGGATGTGTTCTGATGCAAGATAAGCATGTGGTAGCTTATGCATCGAGACAGTTGAAGCCGCATGAGACCCGATATCCAGTTCATGACTTGGAATTGGCGGCTATTATCTTCGCCCTGAAGATCTGGAGGCATTACTTATATGGCACTTCATTCACCATATACACGGATCACAAGAGCCTCAAGTTTCTATTTACTCAGGCAGAGCTGAACATGAGACAGAGGAGATGGATGGACCTACTCAAGGACTATGACTGCGAGATTGAGTACCATCCGGGGAAGGCCAATTTGACAGCAGACGCTTTGAGCCGGAAAGTGAGGAGTTCTGCTGAGGATGTCATCCATTTGTCGGCTATGATGACCTCCTATTGTCATCTCGGCTATGATTTTGATATAGATGCATCACCAGTGTATGTCTCTACCTTATTAGCTGAGCCAGATATTTATGAGAACATCAGGAGAGCTCAGAGATCAGATACTGAGGTTCAGAGATGGTTGTCTATAGTGCATTTTGGTCAGCCGACGAAGTTCAGAGTGGCCGACGACGGATCTTTGAGATTGGGTAACCGCTGGGTGGTTCCGAGTACGCCGGAGTTGCGTAAGGGGATCTTGGAACGAGCTCACAGTAGCAGACTTAGCATCCACCCAGGCGGGAAGAAGATGTACAGAGATCTGCGTGGTCAGTTTTGGTGGAAGAGAATGAAATCTGATGTCGTCGCTTTTGTGAAGAGGTGTTTGATCTGCCAACAGGTTAAGGCAGAGAGACAGAGACCTGGCGGCGAGTTGAGAAGCTTGGAGATACCGAAGTGGAAGTGGGAGCACATTTCCATGGACTTCGTGACTCATTTGCCGAGGAGTGCTTCAGGCTTCGATGCTATTTGGGTGATTGTGGACAGATTGACCAAGGTAGCCCACTTTATCCCTTATAGCATGACATTTACATTCTTGAGGATGGCGCAGTTGTATGTTAGAGATGTGGTGAGATTGCATGGGATCCCCGTTTCTATTGTGTCAGATCGAGATCCGCGATTCACATCTCATTTTTGGGAAGGCCTTCAGTCAGCTTTGGGAACTGAGGTCAGATTGAGCACTGCTTATCATCCTCAGACAGATGGCCAGACCGAGCGCACTATTCAGACGCTCGAGGACATGTTAAGAGCTTGTGTTTTGGAGTTCGATGCTTCTTGGCAGGATTCAGTGCCTTTGGTAGAGTTTTCGTATAACAATAGCTACCAGGCAAGCATTCAGATGGCTCCGTTTGAAGCTCTTTATGGCAGACGATGTAGATCACCCCTGTGTTGGGATGATTTGGACAGTAGATCAGTCGGAGGGCCTGAATTGATCCGGGAAATGGAAGAGAAGATAAAGATTATAAGGCAGAGAATGAAAGCGGCCCAAGACAGACAGGCAGCTTATGCGAATAAACGGCGGAGACCGTTAGAGTTTCAGTTGGGAGATAAGGTCTTTTTGAAGATCTCGCCTTTCAGAGGCGTTGTGCGGTTTGGGATGCGCGGGAAACTGTCTCCGAGGTATGTTGGACCGTACGAGATCTTGCAGCGCATTGGCACATTGGCTTACCGACTGGCTTTGCCGCCTTCTTTATCTGGTATACATGATGTGTTTCATGTATCGATGCTGCGGAAGTATGAGCCGGATCCGTCTCACGTGTTACAGCCTTCCGAAGTTCAGTTAGAGTCAGATGTATCTTATGTGGAACGGCCTGTTAGAATTCTGGACAGAGCAGACCGTAGACTTCGGAACAAAGTGATACCGATGATCAAAGTTCAGTGGGATCGCAGGGGTGTCGAGGAGGCTACGTGGGAGACGGAGCAGCATATGGTGCAGCACTACCCGGAACTATTCTCTGGTATGAGTTTATGTTTAGTTTCTGTTGGGGTAAGTGCATGTGATTTCGAGGACGAAATCTTATAAGTAGGGGAGTATTGTGACATCCCCGAAATGATTAATTGCTAATTGGCTTTAAATTGTGAGTACATGATTAATTATGTGGTAATTGATTATGTGTTGAGATTTATTTACCTTATGTGGAAATGCATGGCCATGTGGGTAGGGTGACCCGGGATTGCATTTCAGGGTGCATGTGGTGCATGTTGGGTAAATATTATGGGAAGCATGATTTATTTGCCTTGGTTAGCAATTTATGAGAAATCATGTGTTAATTGATATTATAGTGCATTTTGAGTAAATGCTTTGAAAATATCATGTTGGGGTGTTTTATACACCATTTATACACCATGGAATTGCTTTGGTTGGCTTTTAATTAAATATACTCATTTTATCCCCAAACCCCACTTTACATCCCTCACTCTTACTTTACCAAAATATCACCCAAACCCTTCCCTTCCCCTTAATTTTCGAGTTCCACCTTTGAGGTGAAGAGGAGACCTTGCAAACTTTGATTTGTGGAAGATTGTTGGGTGATTTGAGATCCCCAAGAGGTATGGGTACCTCATGTATTAATTTTGTAAGGTTTTGGTTGAGTTTAGTTGGGTTTGAAGGTTTTAAAATGGGTTTGTGTTGGGTGTTGTGATTTTGGTAGTGTTTTGGTTGGATGTTGTATATTTGAGTTTATGTTGATGTTTATGGGTGGTTTTGAGTTGTTGAGTTTGATTTATGTTGGTATTGGTGGGTTTGTTGGTGTTTGGGAAGGAGATGGGTGAATAGTGCCCGAATCTCGATTTCCCGCAGCTCGGCGATCGATCGGCGTCCGCTCGCGATCGATCGCGAGCAACAGCGCTGAGGCAGTGCGCTTCGGCGATCGATCGCGAGATGCGCGCGATCGATCGGCGAGGCCGCGATCGATCGGCGCTATCTCCACGATCGATCGCGGATTGTGCAATTTTGTTGGGCGAGGCAGTGTGATCTCGCGATCGATCGGGGCTTGATGGCGATCGATCGCGAGATGCCAAAAATGATGTTTTTGGGTGTTTTTGTGGGATTTTTGGTATTGGACTATTATTGGGTTCTAATATTGGTATTTGTGAATATGTAGAACCAACCCAGGTGGCAACGCAGCCAAGGAATTGAGGTCCAACCACATTCCACATTTTGGAAAGGTACGTAGTGGACGTACGGGCACCCACCGGTAACATGTATTTTATATACTCATTGTTTATGCATTGTGGATGCGAGTATATATGTGGTATTGCATTGTGGATGCATATACATGTTGATTTATGCCATATGAGGTATTGCATTGTGGATGCATATACATGGTAATTTATGCATATTGATGTTAGATGCATATTATGATTATTGGATGCACATCCCATGAGTCGTGGTCATCCTTTGATGATTTTAATGCTTGCCGCTTTTTGTATTGGTTCCGCTAAATGTGAAGCGAGGGGTGGGAGCGCCGCATGTCACATTTGAGCGTGGTTGTCATATGGGGCGAGGAAAGGGTATTTGCCGCTCTCTGTGAAGCGAGGGGTGGGAGCGCCGCATGTCCATTGTAGCGAGGTTATCCTATGCCGCCCATATGAATATAAGCGAGGGGCATTAAAATACACTGTGATGGACAGACTAGGGAATGGTGACCAATATGTGGTACAGTTGAGATGGTATATGATGTCATGACATGTTTGGCCATTAAAAATAATCTATTGATTATACTCATGAGTTCTGGTACAGGGACAACCAAACGGGAAGCGTTTGAAATGCACGGGAAACAGGAAGTGTTTCATATTGATTATGCATTTACGCTTTATCTTCATATTGTGTTGAATATGAATGATTATTATTGCTCATGTTTGGGGGTTGTCCTTGTAGGTACCTTTTTGGCATGATAGATGGGCTTGAACGGGTTGAGACAGTGAGCTTCACGAGCATCTTTGGTAGATGAAAGGACATGATTCTTTTGTATAGTGCCTACTCTAGGAGTAGCGTAAAACTATAGTGGACACATTCATTTGTTGGAATGTAATTAATCCTTTTGGTAGTCCTTTATTTTGGCATGTAAATGCTTAAGCTCATAGACTCAACTTGTTTACTCTACTCTGATCATTTATTTAGCTCTATTATGCCTTTATTCCGCACTTAAGGATTAGGGTCCTTACAATGATGACATTCCCACATCATTAGCATTGCTAACCACTACCACCATTGGAGGTAAAATTTTCACCGCTTCTACACCAATTTTGCATAGTGCATGGATAATTGGTTCTGGTGCTACTGATCATATGACATTTGATGTTAGACAAGTCACAAATTTTAACGCATCCTCCCAAAAACGTGTCTCTACGGCCAACACTAATACCACCCAGTTATCGGGGAATGATCATCACTTCTTACTGATACTTTACACCTTGAGCCTGTGTTAGTTGTTCCCTCCTTAAATTATAACATTTTATCAGTCTCTCAGATCACTAATACGTTATCTTGTATGGTTATTTGTTGGCCTGATATTTTGTATTTAAAGACATTCAGACTCGACAGATGATTGGCTATGTTGTTAAAAGAGGGATGTTATATTACTTGGACTTGGAGTCAGACACTTCCATCAGATTACAAAAAGTTTTAGTAGTAGGGAGCACTGGTTCACCAAGAAGAAAGCAGAGATTTTGCTCTGTCATATACTTTTTGGACATGCATCTTTTGGTTATTGAAAGATTGTTTCCTAGTTTGTTTATGAATTTGGATATTTCTAATTTCAAATGTGATGTGTGTGAACTTGCAAAAAGTCATCGTGCCTCATTTCCTTTGATTTTAAATAAAAAGTCATGTTCCTTTTATGGCTATTCACTCTGATGTTTGGGATATCCAAGTTCCTACGTTGGGATGATCACATTGGTTTGTTACTTTATAGATGATTGTACTCGCATGAATTGGTTATATTTGATGAAACCCAAATCAGAAGTTAACTTGTTGTTTCAGAAGTTTTACAATACAATTCGTACACAGTACATTCTCCGAATACAAGTCTTACATAGAAATAATAGTGGGAATATCATAGTTCTGAACTTCAACGTTGGACTCTCATGGCTCCATTCATCAAACCAATTGCCCTGACACACCTCAACAGAATGATGTGGCCGAACGCAAAAAAAAAAAACACTTACTAGAGGTTGTTCGTGCCTCCTCAACGAGTCTCACATGCCCTTACGTTACTGGGCCGAAGCTCTTCTCTCTACAGCCTATCTCATCAATCATGTTCCATCTCGTTCTATCAACTCCTGGACACCCTTCTAGGCACTAACTGAAGTTTTTGTTGTTCTACCTATCCCAAACCTTCCCCCACATTGCATTGCCGCTGTCCATCTCCCCAAACACCAACGCCATAAGTTAATGCCTCGAGCCATGGATTCGGGGGAAAAACATCATCTGCTCTAAATCTAGAGAACAAAAGCAGGGGCAGGAGTGCCGAAAGGAGTTCTAACCTATGTCGCAGTAGGTCCAAGTCAAGAAGTGGCAAAGACAAAAATACATTTGAAAAGAAGTTGAAGTGTTGGAGATGTGGCGAGACTGGCCATTTAGAAAGGAACAGCAAATCGATAAAGAACAACGCTAATGTCGTGATTGAGGAAGCACGTGATGCTTTATTACTGTCCATGGAATGTCTAGTTGGTCATGGGTTATGGGCACAGGAGCTTCGTTTCATACCACTGGTAATCGTGATGTATTCTATAATTACATCGCTAGTGATTATGGAAAGTTTTTCTAGCTGATGAAAAATCTTTTGAAATAGTCGATATGGGTAACATCTGTCTGAATATGTCAAATAGATCATTGTGGAAAATCTACATAGTAATTCATGTACCTAAACTCACTCGGTGGGACAGCTTGATGATGAAGGTCATAATGTGACCCTTTGTTATGGTTTGAAAGGGAGCAAAGGAGCCATGATTGTTCCTCGAGGAAAGAAAATTGGAACCCTTTATAGGACTTCCAGTTGTAGACATACATTAGCAGCTATGGATGCTGGAGCTATTTCAAGTCTATAGCACTATAGACTTGGGCATATAAATGAGAAGGGAATGAAGATGTTGTTGTCAAATGGGAAGCTACCATAATTAAAGTTTGTTAAACACAAGCTATGTGAAAGTTGTATCTATGGAAAATAGAAGAAGGTGGGCTTTTCATAAGGCGGTAGAGAACCGAAGCAACAAAGTTAGAGCTGGTTCATATCTCATGTGACATCCTTAGAGGCTCAAGATACTATGTCACATTCATCGATGATTCAAGCAGGTTTTCTGAAAAATAAATCAGATGTTTATGAAATCTTTAAAATGTGGAAATTCATGGTAGAAAATGAGACAAACTTGAAGGTGAAGTGCTTACAGTCTGATAATGGATGAGAATATGAAGATGTTAAGTTCAATAAATATTGTGCACAGAATGGGATCAAGATGGAGAAAATCATTTCTGGTACACCTCAACAGAATGATATTGCTGAATGGATGAACAAAGCCCTGGATGAACGGGCCAGGAGGAAGAGATTGCATGCTAGATTACCACAATCATTTCGGGCTGATGCAGTTAACACTGCAGCTTATCTTATCAACCGAGGACCTTCGGTACCGCTTGATTACTGAATCCTAGAATAGGTTTGGAGCGTCAGAGAAGTAAACTTTTCTTTCTTCAAAGTGTTTGGATTTTTATCATATTTTCATATTAATTCAGTTAGCAGAAAAAAAACTTGATCCAAAATCCAAGAAATGTTTCTTTATTGGTTATGGAGATCGTTTCTAGGATGACCAAGTGGGTATTCGCCATGAAAAATGAGATGGATTCACTATCATCCAATCAGTCGTGGAAGTTGACAGAACTTTCAGAAGGCAAAAGGTCATTACACAATAAGTGGGTGTACATGGTTAAAGAAGAACATTATGGTAACAAAAGGGAAGGCATTGATTAAACCAAAATTTTCTCTTCAGTGTTGAAGCTAACCAATATTAGAATTGTACTTGAATTAATGGCAAAAGAAGATTTACATCTAGAAGAGTTAGATGTAAAAACGGTGTTTCTTAATGTGATTTGGATGAAGAAATTTATATGAAGCAGCCACAAGGTAAAGGGAAAGGGTATTCAAACTTCAGAAAAGCTTGTACGGTCTCCAAGACAGTGGTATAAAAAGTTTGATGGATTCATGGGTAACAATGATTTTCTGAGATGTCAAGCTGATCACTGCTGTTATGTAAAGAAGGTTGACGATTCTTATATCATTCTACTATTGTATGCAGATGATATATTGATAACATCAGCTTGTTTGGAGGAGATTGATAAACTCAAGAAAGAGTTATCAACGGAGTTTGCTATGAAGGATTTGGGAGCTGTAAAACAAATCCTTGTAATGAAGATCATAAAAGATAGGGTGAATGGACTCTTGAAATTATCAAGAAGAGTACGTGAAAAAGGTTCTTAGCATATTTATCATGGATGAAGCTAAACCCGTGAGTACTACTTTGGCTAGTCATTTTAAACTAACCAAAGCACAATCACCCTTAACAGAGCAGGAGCAAGCTTATATGAATAAAGTTCCTTATGCTTCTGCTGTTGGAAGTGATGCTAATCCAATAACCAGATGCACAGTGGAAAAAATAAAATATCGGATTACACCAGGGATCTGTACGAAGGGAAACCAGATCGGTGTTCTAGAATTTATACATTTGTAGCATGTTTTATGCACTTCTAAATGAAGAACGTCCACGAGTCACGAGCAAAACTTCGCAGCTTTGCCTCTTCGGTATCCACACGATCTAAAGGGTTGTTGATTTCAAGGTGCTAGACTTGAAACTCAACTGAAAAAGATTTTGGCTGCTAGAGTGACGTCTTATCTCTATCACCAAATCCTAGGTCGTTCCTGTATATATATAGGCAAGAATTTTGGTTCAACTCCTAGGGTTCGTGACGGCTGGTCATCAAATGAATTTAATCTCCATTTATAGATTCTTTTATGGGACCCGTTAGGATCTTGTAAAGTTCGCAGTGACATAAAACTTATTTTATGTCACAAGCAATGAACGGTATCTAGCAACACATCAAGACTACCCAAGTTTTTAGAATGTCTTAGACTCGACATTACATATCGTCTGTGATAATATTCATCATGTAATGAATCCCTTTGTCTTAGGTGTTTAGATTGAACACGAGTCATGGAATGAGTCATACTCGTAAAGTTCAATATTTTATTTCTTGAATCCCGAGTAGACTAGATTTAACAAATGAGCTCGATATCACATATCGACTTATTCAAGCATGGCCATGCATATTTAGTCTCACTCGATCAAGGGCCCAAACACCACTATCGTTATATGGAATGGACAAATCATATATTGATCACTCAACATCCCTCTATGTAATTCGTAGTATATCTAACGATTGTCTTTATAGCTCACCCTATTACATGTAACGTTTGACAATATCAAGATTGATAACTCCTTATGTTGGGAATCTATGGTGATCTCAAGTCGTAAGGATCACATACATAATTATCACTTTGAGAATCGCTTACGACTTTCATATAACAATTCATGTAGCATTCTCATTGTGGGTCGGTCCAGTACATAGTTCTCTAACATGTACACATATGTTGATTTGATATCTCATATCCATGACTAAGTCATCAATCAACATATCTCCATGTATTATTATTATCTTTGATCATGATAATACTTGACAAGGAACTATTTAAGAATAATATATTATTATTGTAAAGACATTATTATTATTATTATAAATTCATAATTCACAAAAAAATGAAATGAGATATAATACTGAATTGCCATAAATGAAATATCATAATACAATGTATGCCAAAATTAAACATATAATGAATGGTCTTTAGGGCATATTCCAACATGAAGCCTCATGTATGCAACGGTATACACTAGACCAGACATAGCAGATGCAGTGGGAGTTGTGAGCAGGTTTATGAGCAATCCAAGAAACAACACTGGGAAGCAGCTTAATGGATTCTCGGGCACTTGAAAGGTACTATTAGCTCATCTCTATGCTTCTGGAATCAAATATGAGCTTACAAGGTTTTGTCGATGCCGACATGGGTGATGACCTGGATGGTAGAAAGAGTACTACTGGGTATGTTTACACATTAGGTGGTACCGCAGTAAGCTGGGTGTCTAAGCTGCAAAAGGTAGTTGTGCTTTCGACTACTGAGGCTGAGTACGTTGCAGTGATAGAAGCTAGCAAAGAAATGATATTGTTACAATCCTTTCTTGAAGAATTGGGTCTGAAGCTTGATGATAGCTCGTTATATTGTGATAGTCAGAGTGCTATTCATTTGGCAAGAATCCTGTGTATCATTCTAGGACGAAGCATATATATGTTTGATACCATTTCACCATATCAGCTCTGGAGGATAGAGTCTTGATGATTTCTGGAAGTAAAAATCCAGCTGATATGCTAACGAAGTTCGTGACTGTTGACAAATAGAAGTTGTGTTTGACTTCAGTTGAACTACATGCATAAAATGAGAGATATGAGCTTCTGCATTGATAATGTGAGGACATTATTGAAATCAAGTCTTCAAGTGGGAGAAATGTTGAAAAAAATGGCCGATGCATTTATTTAATAGGTAACAAAGTATGAAAAACTTTCAAATGAAGCAAATTGAATATTAAAGAAGACTAATGGTGCATTGTTCACACCAAGCATAACACCTATAAATATGTGGGGTCCTCATTACTTAATCCATTATGTATTAATTAACCATACATATGTGAGTCAGAATTAAGTAAAAGCATGCACTGATTAAAAGTTTCTGACTAGTTAAGTTGTCACAGATGTACAAGTACAAAACCACAAGTACAAAAACCCTATTCACATATACATCACATGTATAAATCACAACCTAAGCCAGCACAACTCCTATGCAGTGGTTCACCTCGCAGCGGAATAAGACTCACGATTCCCACGTCTATGAAATCCTACAGAAACATTCACACAACGTGAGTATAGATAAAACACTATCTTAGTACAATACCAAAACACAATATCAATGATAAAGCACAATAAACATCATATCCAATGTGAATGCTCTGTCTCATGCATCAACCAATGCACCATGTCGTCATATCTCAACTATCACCCTATTATCACAAGACGAATATGATATGTCTATTATGCTCAATATGTCAGTGGAATAGCCTCACATCTTCATATTAGCAATACATATCATAGTACCATCCTCACATGATAATAGCCAGAGCATATACCCAAAAACCGGCGTATATCTCTCAAACCAAGTATATGTAGCATACCCGAGCATATACCCAAACCAGACGTATATCTCTAATGCTAACGTAGCATACCCGAGCATATACCCAAACCAGGCATATATCTCTACTGCTAACGTATATACCTCATCCATCTCAAACACATGATATCCATGAATGTACATGCATATGATACTACCAATCATATGATATCAACACAACACAATTCATATGATATCCATCATCACACAATATCTATACTCCGTACGTCAACACGTACCTGTAAAGCGACACAAACGAGATAAATCAGTCGTCACTGGCTAATTGCCTCGTTGTCCTGTCCCTTGTGATGATGCTACAATAATATCACCAATAAACCATGTTATAAGAGGCTTCATAAACAATTGTGACAAAATTCTAACATTTTGAAAATCTGACTATGGCGATCAATCTCATGTTTTGAAGCTATCGATCGCCTAAAGTTTTGGTCCTAGGCGATCGATCTCTTAATTTCACGCGATCGGTCGCCTTCCCTTTGAAAAACATACTGCCTCGAGGCGATCGATTGCCTACTTGAAGCGATCGATCGCTCAATGCACCGCCACTCTCATGTTTAGCCATAGGCGATCGATTGCCTCGAAGGTAGCGATCGATCGCCTCCTCTGTTTTCAGAAAAATAATGGCGATTTTCAAGCATATCTTCATGGTATTTCTTGCACAATTCATTTCCTATCATTTAACCACATTTCATGAAATCCCTAGGATCATATAAACATGTTTCTAACATTATAGCATCAAATTCTTGGCCTAGAAACAAGTTATGATTTCACACATGAATACTTGATATGCCAATGCATATACTTCATCACCAACTACACAATTCAAGTTCACAACCATAAATTCCTTACCAAGATTGTACAAATTCACTTCACTTAACTTCCTAGCTCATTTCTCAAGTGAATTCCAAGCTCAAACCAAGAGGAATTTCAAAGAGTTGGAGAGGAGCTTGTGTAGGATTTTGTAGGTGAAAAATGAGAAACTATGTGAATCCCCTCCCTAAGTCACTTGATATAATGTCATTTGGAGCTAATGACATGGTAAGTGACATGTACATGAAGATGAACTCCAAATTCAAATGCAACTCCAACTCAAATTAAAGTCACATGCATATTCAAATGCCTACTAGTTTATGTTGCTTGATATGTTACTACACTTGATTACATTAAAATCATTTTGCACCATGTTTCATTCCTTGCCATATATCATTTCATGCATGTATTATTTCATTCTTGGTTCCACCCGAACCCCCATTATCATACCGCTATTTGATATAATTACACCATAATCATATCACACGTCTATAAAACAAATAGAGGCATTACAAAATATGTGCATCTCCCCTCATTGTTTTACATCCCAACTCAAGCAAACAAAAAAGAGTTCTTGAGTGTTTTCTTGAAAGAATTAGAGATGTTGTTCTCTTGGTTATACTCGGGGTTGGTTTGTGAGAGATTAAGTGTTTTATAAACACTTGTAAAGAATTCCTATAATAAAGATTTACAGTAGCTCCGTGGACGTAGCCTATATTGGGTGAATCACGTAAATCGATTGTGTTTTGCTGATTATTTGATTCCACATTATTTGTATTATTCTCGTCATTAGTCAATTGCTTCGGTCCATCCCCAACAGTTTCTCCACAGCAAGGGACAACTTTGCAGTAGCCATCATGCATCATTTTAGTGTGTAATATTAAATTTCTAAATTATTCTCATAGAACGCTAAAAACTAATGTACCAGGCAGACCCCTTAAATTGATGAACCCCCTCAAGAATATGCAGTTACTTTTTTCATCGAAGCTCCATTCAACTTAGATTCAAACATATCATATGCAACTCTAACAAGAGATGCCGTCACCTCATCAGCATCAGGACATGTCCAGCATGGCCTCTATTGCCTTTGAAATCCTCTTTAATGCTAATGAATGAAGGTATTACTATTTCAGATACACCCGATTTGTGACATCCTTTGTCTGATACAACTTTTTGAGTTTTCCCAAGAGTTCCTTTGCCGTAGACATTCCATGTATATTTGCAAGAACATTTTTGGCCAGACATAGAGTTGCTCATTTCAAATCCAGATCTTCCAATCTTCATTTCTCATTCCAACTTTGTCCATTGCACTAGTCGTTCCACCAGTCGAGCTAGTATCACTGCTGCTTTTGGGGATTATTATGCCCTTTAATGCATTGTGTAAACCAGATTGAATCAACAATTCCTGACTTGTACTTCTCACAAACAAAGTTGATTCTCCCATCAAATTTGATTGCATTTGAAACTTATTTCCCGACATTATCTTGTGATATTTTGTTGAATTTTATAGTAGGCCTAAATAATACACTCTAAATAAGCTTATAGGAAATAGAGAATCTTGATCATTCCTATAAAGAACTTCAAGATTCCCAAGAAAGATTGGTGTGGCCACACTGGTCCCACTTAAATACCAACCTCCTCGAAGAACCTCCTTAGCCAATATTATTCGCCTACAACATCAAAGCTCCACCCACTTGTTGGGAATTTGACCCTCCATGTTCATCCTCTAATATCTACCCCGTTTTGGGAAAAGAAAGCAAGAAAGAGAATAACGACACAAGAATTTAACGTAGAAAACTCCTAAATCAAGAGAAAAACCACCAGAAACAAAGAAGAAAACACACACAATTTCTCTCCGCACCCCCAACACACACAAAGATTTCCCACTAGCAAAACTTTATAACTTACACATATCCCATTTTCAAGAAAGACACTCAATAAAATCTTTTGATGTGGAAGATCAATTTAATTGCAATCACAGAGCATACTTAAAGTTTTATAAGATTCTAAAACAACAGAAGTTTTCTTAAATCAAAAGGTTGTTAGATAAGATATTGACTGATGCAATTAAACTAAAAGGCCTAAACCATCTTTTATAGCAAATGAGTTGCATATTTTTCTTCTCCAAACCAATATGGGACAAATGCACAATTTCCTTCACGTCGGAGCAACAATAGCAGTCACAAAAACCCATGGATGTTCCTATAAAAAATACAAACAAGATTAACACCGACAATGGGCAAGTCATAGGTGGAGACAGAATTTGGGATAAAAGTGGCAACAAAATGGATTTTTAAGGCAAGGCTGAAGTTTTAGAGAAATTACATTTTATCATAATGTTTTTTTAACTTGAGGGTGGAGATCAACCCTCACCAGAAGGGACCATTGTTCATACATGTTATCCAAAAAAATGAACATATTTTTCATTTTTTGACAAATCTAACCTTCCTTTTCCAGAATGGGACCTTGCTCAATGTGCAATTCAATGAAAGCATGATAGCGTCCTTTATTCACAAATACACCCGCAACATGCTCGTGTTGGTATCTGTTGAAAAAATGTGCTTAATGAATTGAAATTAAGTATGAAAAAAGTCGAATATTTGATAAATGACAAAACGAGCGGGAAAAGGACAAGAAAATGCTGCAGCGGGGTGGCGCTCGAGCTTAAGTTATGGGTGCTCGAGTGGCCAATATTCTCTCCAAAATATTTTGTGGTGGTTTTTCTCGAAATGGTGTGACATTTCGCGTCCGGGTGCTTTTTTCCATGAAGAATTGATACCAAATGATGTCTCTTGGTGATGTCCCTTGAACAAGTATAAATTAAACAACCCCAAGTGAATTACATACACTTTTTATGCAAGATCAAAGTCATTTTTTAGAGCAAAATCTGCATATACATATTGTTCATCCATTGTTCTTGTTGAAGTGTCTTTAAACCTTTGTGGTTTGAGGACTTGTGATTTGGAGTGCATCACAAGTCATAGTAGTTGTATCTTGGAAAACGTTGCCGCTAACCATAAGCACCTTAGCGGGGCAATATCGTTTCCAAGACAGAGATTACATATATCGCCTCAACAAACATTCATAAAGCCATTATTACTCTGTTTGCTATTATTACTAGGATACACTTCAATAGTAAGATTCCTACAATCTTGAAATGATATTTGTAACAAATGGATTCATCGAGTGGAACAACGACTACCGTTCATCATGGAGAAAGGCTTGAGAAGTTCAATGGAACCGACTTCAAGAGATGGCACAAAAGATGTTGTTTTACTTGACCACATTAAGTTTGGCAAGGTTCTTAATCGAGTATCCTCCTACGGTTGAATAAGTCAAAACCGACTCCCAAAATAGGACGGCAGTTGATGCTTGATAAACAAGCTTAGTGTTTGTGAGAAAAATGTTGTAGCATTGTTCAAAATAAATGTAGTGATGATTATTTGTCAATCTTTGAAGCAATAAAATTTATGTTATTACTTTTGGATTGAGTTTATAATTTATGATGTTATCCGTTGATCATGTAAATTGTAATTCAATATACAAATTTGTAAAGTTGTATTTATTGATTTAAGTAAATGTTAACTTAAAACATAAGTGTGTGACTTATGTGAGGGAATAAGTTAACAAAACCGTCATTCATTCGGTTGAAAGAAATAAAACCTCTAGAATCAATCACATTGATGTTTCTGATTTAAAATTTGTACAAACTAGAGGTGTGAGAAAATTATTCGTTGCTTTACCAATTGTTGCGCAAGATATTGTTATGACTATTTGCTATGAAGCAAAGACTATGTCAATAGAAGTGTTGATTTGTACGCTTAAAATACAAATGATGAATTGAATGCCACAATTGGTTTTCTGGGCATTGCTCTCTCTTAAAATTGATTCTATTTGAATTTTCTAAGCATTATACGCTTAAGTCTCGAATTTGCAAGACATAAAATCTTGAATTCAAGTTTTATAAGTTTGAATGCTTGAAATGAAAATAGTAAATTTTATTTGAGAGATGGTCCAAGTTTCAAAATTTGCAAACAATAATCAAAAGTTTGCAAGATATAAATCTTGAAGTTTGATTTATAAATTTATAAGCTTAGAATTTGAAACTTGAAATAAAATGCAATGAAATCTTAATAAGTTCGAGATTACCCAAACTATAGGGGGAAACAATTTTATCGGTCAACCATATTCTTGGTACCACACTTAGGAAATGATGGAAATCCATATAAGTTAAGGATAAAGGTTTCCTACAAATATTGAAAGTGTGGGGGTGCCTGACTGAAGTAAGTAATAACAAGTGTCAAGTAATGACATTAGAAATTTGACAAAACTGTGTTGTCAAAACAAGTGTGACTAAAGTGACACACATGAAGCATATGTATTTCAAAGTTGATGATTTGATAATTATGAGAAACAATATTTACATGATGAATGTTGATGCAGCAATATCAAAATTGGAATTGAAGTTCCCAGGATGAATTCTCGTGTTTAATTCTAGTTTCAAATTGTTTAAGGTTTACGCTTAAAGTTCAAGTTTGTACGAAATAAAATCTTGAACTTGGATTTTCTAAGAAACTGTGCTTAAAATTTGAATTGTGAATTAAAACCGAGAAGTTATTATAGTTTCAAATTTTGTAAGCTATAATGCTTAGAATTTGAAACTCGAGATATCCTAATACAAATTTGATATCTGACATAAATAGTTTTGTGTTAACCGTTGGTAATGCTGTTGTGTTATGAAAAAGGAAACAAAAGAAATTCTCTAAACAAAAAGTGTATGGCTCAATCCACAATGAATTCAGTACTCATAGCGCTTGATAAAGCTGAGAATAAGCCGGAGGGCTTCACTGTTTTGTTAAGAGAAAATTTCTTGTTGACAAAGTAATAGGAAAACCGCTATAATGAAGGACTAAAAATCCAAAAGGTGTGTAGATTGGGCTTAAGCAAGCGCCAAAACAATTACACGAAAAATTTGACAAAACTATCTTGTCAAATGGTTTAATAATTAACGGAGTGTCATAAATGTGTATATGTGCTCATAGTGGGAAGCAATTTAGAAATCACCAACACAACAAAGAAAATGTTGACAAAACATTTTGAAATAAAAGAATATGGGTTAAGCAAATGTTGTACTTGGCATTAAAATTTCCAAGACATCCTAAGGACGAGTGTTGACGCGGTCTCATTATGTTGAGAAAATGCTAGAGAAAGTTCTCGCATAACACATCGTCGGTGAAAAATACCATATGATCATAATCTACACTTAGTTAATAATAATGGAGACCCTGTCATGCAATTGGAATACTCGAGGATGATTGGCAGTCTAATGTATCTGATGAATTGCACACGTCTTGACATTGCATATGAGGTTGGTAAACTAAGTAACAATCAATCCAAGTAATGACCAGTAGAAGGCATTGACAAGGGTACTTAAATATTTAAGGCACACCTCAAGTTGTGGTATACAAGATATCCTGTTGTGTTAGAAGGATACATCGATACGAATTGGATATCGGACACAAAGTTTCAAACTCCACAAATGACTATATGTTTACAACTGGAGTGGATGTTGTGTCATGAAAATCTTCCAAGAAAACTTATATTGCTAGATCCACTATGGAATCCGAATCCACAGCCTTGGATAAAACGGAAGAAGAAGTCGAATGGCTTAGAACTTCTTGGAAGAAATTCCTTGTTGGGATGTGCCTGCAACAACCAATATGCTGTAGAAATGACACATGCAGTGTGTATAATGGTAAATCTGACATATAAGTCGTAGACGTAATACCATATGGCATGATCTATATAGGCATAATCTTAATTGGTTATGTTAGAAAATCGTGGCTCCGCTTATGATTGGTTAAACAAGAGATCATGTAAAAAGTTTATCGAAGGGAATGTGGTTAAAACCCTATAAAGAAAATTTCATAGTGGATACCCAACCTTGTTGACTAGAGATCCCAAGATCTAGGTTCAAAAAAGATAACTAAATTATGAGATTGTATAAACACATTCCTATGATAAGGGGTGTAGTGATTGCTATTTATTTAAACAGTAAATTTTCAATGTAGCGCGATTATACCGCAAGTGCACGGTTGTCAAGTTTTAGTATAGATTATGAAGAACATGTTGTCGAACCCACATGGATTAATTTAAGTACCAAATAAGACGATTTTAACTATACTTAACCTACGGATATGAATTAATAATTAAACTAATAAATATATTAAACTACTAATGTTCCAACAAAGTCAATCAAAGTTAACGAGAAAAGTCCACTCGAGAAGATTATCAAGACGTCGGTTCACCAATGTAATCCATATGACCCTCGATTGAATATCCATAAATCTCCAAGGTGACGAGTTTTCTTTACTATGGTCAAGTTATATTGAACCTAATATTAAGATGCAACAAGGCAATGATCATGCACTTATTTAACACTCAATATTGTAAGCTTTGTGAAAACTTCCACCTTTCAATTTTGGTAAATCTATTGATATCACACGTGTGCAAGATTTTACTTGGTCCGTCTCAATCTAAAACCCACGGTATGAAATACCAGTTCCGTATCACAATATCATATGGTCAAGTCAATTGCAATACCAAAATCATTCAAATATGAACAATCCATCAAAAGCATTAAAATCATAAAACATACACAAAGAACTACAGGAATTCAATCAAATAACAAATAATTAAATCCTAGGTTCAAGACAAAGGATTGTCTAGCCTTGATAAATAAATTTAGTTCATTATAATAAAGCAAAAACAAACAAAACTAACAATTAAAGACAAAGAAAAACTCTCGGTGTCGACTCCATTTGTAGATCCTTGTTTCCTCTCTCGCTTTCTTCTCGATCGCCTCTTCAATCCTCTTGTTGGGTTGTTCCAAAGCCTAGGATGAATTTGTGGTGAAGGTGGATGATGGTGAAAGTGGGAGATGGTTGGAGGCTAGTTCCTAGGTAAAAAGATGTACCAAAGACTCCAATTTTCCTGCAAGATATCCCCTTATATAGTAGGATAGGATAGGAAAAAAACATGAAAAGAAGTTTCCTTGTGTAAGTCAAAACTCTAAAAAGTTATTTTTTCAGACTTTCGACTCTCGGCGATCAATCTTCAGCTTCTCGGCTATTGATCTTCACGTCGACGATCAATCTTCGAAAGTCTACGATCAAACTTCAATTTATGATTTTTGTTGATTTAGCTGCTGATAGGCGCCTGGTATTTTAGACATTGCTTTCTCATACAATCTCGGAATTAAGCGAAGTAGCTATCCACGTGAAGATAACAAAAAGTTCTACAACTTTGTTGCTAAACATATTTCCAAAATATGGTTTGAACATGAAGATATTTTAGGAGAAATAAGTGACATGTGTATTGGATTCTGGTTTTTTCTCTTTTCTTCAACTTTCTTTCTCATATCATCGTTTTAGTTCTTTTTCCTCATTTCCTCGTACTTTCGCCTAAATTCCTGAAACATGCAAATTAATACCAAAAAATATAATATCGTTCAAGAATCATAGTAAAATATAACGAGAAAATATATAAATATAAGTGCAAAAATGACACTTATCATGTAGCCTGCAAAAAGGGTACGATGACATGCAAAAGACCTTTAATGATTCGTAAGAAATATAAATATGTTGGAGTATAGTGGGATACTCTTTTAGGAGATCACCTAATGTGAAGTGCGGTCGTTCAAAATTGGAAAGCACTTATGAAACCAAGTGTTGTCCATGGCCGAAACAGAGACAACCGTAAAACCAATACGAAGGATGTAGTTGTTGCGGTGTGGGTTCAATTGTCCAGGTTTACACAAACGACTAAATAGTTCAAGACTTTAAGTTCACTATTAAGTCAGTAAATCCGATTGAATACTACTACGGAAGGTACAAGCCGCAAGCTACCTCTCCAGATGCTATAACGATTGCGTTAAAGGTACAAGCCTCAAGCGTCGGTTACGGGCGCTCGAGCACCCAATGTTCTGTCCATAATATTTTGTGGCGGTTTTTTCTCGAAATGGTGTGTCCTTTCACGTTCGGGTGCGTTTTTCCATGAAGAATTTCTACCAAATGATGTCTTTTGGTGATATCCCTTGATCAAGTATATATATAACAACCCCTAAATGAATTAAATACAGTTTTTATGCAAGATCAAAGTCATTTTTTTAGAGCAACATCTGCATACACATATTGTTCATCCATTGTTCTTGTTGAAATGCCTCTAAACCTTTGTGGTATGAGGACTTGTGATTTGGAGTGCTTCTATCACAAGTCATAGTCGTTGTATCTTGGGAAGCGATTATCGCTAACCGTAAGCACCTAAGCGGGACAATATTGTTTCATGGACAGAGATTATAAATCTCGCCTCAACAAACATTCATAAATTAATTGTTACTTTGCTTGCTATTATTACTAAGATACACATCAATACTAAGATTGCTACAGTATCTAGCAAATCTTCAAGCATCAGAAAATCATATGTTTTTATTATCAAATGTCGTCTCGAGAGTGCTGTTTCTTATATAGAGAAAGAAGAAAAAGCAGAGTGTATTGTGACTGAATTATTCTTTTATCTTGTTGAGCATTGATCAATATGTATAGTAATAATAACAATACATGAAATTTATGTATTTAAATTGGCTTTTGAATCCAAAACGAGTAATTAAATCCCAAATTTACTTTTCTAAAATCAATTCATGTTTTCCAAAAATTCTTAACTTTGTAATTAGTGTAACATAATTGTACATTTAACTAAAATTTACTACATAAAATTACTTGTGTATTAATTTAATATATACAAGTGTGTTAAAAAATAAATAGTATTAATAAATATTGAGTTAGAAATAATATATATATTACTATTCAGCAAATAAATATGTGCAAAATGTGTCCACAATTATGATTTATTAATGACTATATCATATTTATAATATTTTATTTTATATTACGATACCAAGAATGTGTTTGGTAGGAAGAATTTAGGGGATTTGATGGAATTTGGAAGTACAAATATCTTTTGTGTATTTGGATAATATGCTTTCAAAATGGAATTGATATTTGATTTAACTAAATGAAATCATATCAATTTGTATAACTTACTCATAAATTTTTAATCTACTTTTCAAATTAATAAATTATCATTTTCTTAAAAATCCACATTATTAATTCACATACTTCATTATATATTTTTAGAAAATTTATTTGAAATCAATTTAAATATTTTATATTTAAAAACTCTATCAATTATTTCTACACTTCAAAATCCATTATTTTTAAACTAAAACTATAACTGATCAAAATTTGGTATTTTTTTTATAATTTTCTTCTTGATGAACTTTATTTTTCATTTCTTAAAAAAAAACTATTTAATAAAAATATAGTTTTCCTTGCTATATCTTTTAAAAAAATTCTTCTATATCTTAATAAACAATATTTCAATATTTAATAAGTATTATATTTAAAAATAGTAATATAATTTTTTTTTTAATATCAATCAATATTATTTTTAATTGTCAAATCCAATTCTTAAAAATCATTTTAAATTTTTGCCAACCCAAAACGAAATATCAAATCCATGAGATTCCAAATCCAAACTGAAATCCATTTTTTATTCAAAAAAGCTGTGTAACACAAAGCACAACAAAACCAAATGCCACTGAATCTCCTTTATTTCCAAGACTTCATCAAAATTCCAAGCAACGAATACCAAATTCACTTGCAAACCGGTAGCGGCGCACCACACAAGCATCTGTTGTGAAAATATGAAGTGTAATCCAATTCCTGCAGATTCCCGCCCACCGGAATCTTACCACAAAGCCTATTGTAACTCACATTCAGAAACAGCCGATCCAAATTCACCAAATCCTGAGGCAGACTTCCCGTGATCTTGTTATGGTTCAAATCCAGCGTACCCAAGTCATCGGGGAACTGCAAGTTTGAAAAATCAAACTGCAACAGATTCCTTGAAAAATCAGCAGCTTGTATAGATTTATTCTTCCCAAACAAGAATGATATATCCCCTTCTAGCCTGTTTCGTTGCAGCTGCATAATTATAAAAGGCAAGTTCCCCCAGCCTCTGGGAATTGTACCCGAAAGCTGATTGTGTGAGAGATACAGATACTGCAGACTCGGGGTTAAGTTCCCGAACGATTCAGGTATGCTTCCGCTTATTTTATTCCTGTCTAATCGAAGCCCTCCTAGTTTTTTGAGCCCGGCTAGAGATGGAGGGATCGAACCACTGAAATTGTTGAATGACAAGTCAAGAAATGTCAAGTTTTTGAGTTCTCCTAGGAATGATGGGATCGGGCCAGAGATGTTTGTCCAGCTGATTGTGAGACTCGTGAGCTTAGTAAGCTTGGTGATGGAACGTGGGATTGTGCCGGTGAGATTCGTGAGCTTGTGAAAAGTTAAGGTTTCGAGGTATGGAAGATCGCCGATGATTCCCGGGATCTGTCCGGAGATTTCGGCCGCGAAAAGGTTGAATTGAAAGATCCGATTGGTGTTGGGGTCGCATTCTACTATGTACCAGAAGCAGCAATCGATGTCGGGATTCCATGAGGCGAATTGGTAGGCGTTGCCGAAGGATTCTTTGATTTGGAGGAGTATTTTCTTGTCATGGGGATTGCATCTTATTGAGTTGCATTTATGAGATTCAGACAAGAAAATGAGGAGAGAAATAATGCAAAGAAATGAAATCTTCATGTTGGTTTGGGAGATTTTACACCTTGCACTTGGGGAAGTTGCAAGCATTTTTATACTGATTAGTGAGGATAACTAAGATATTGAGTCAAAAACAATGTGCCAAAATCGAATTTTGCTTTGTCCATGACATTTAATATATTTTAATTTTAAGAAGATTATTAAAAAAAACAAAAAAATTATGGTTATATCAAAAGTTGTATCTGAAGGTAGATAAATAATTTCAGATATTTATGTGATTGCGCTAAATAGGCAATCACACAGCACAATAATGGAAATGTAAATATAACCATTGAACGATTGATAGTACCGAAAATTGCGATGACCTGCTGAAATCAATAGAGAGGGGGCTCGCATTTCATTTCTTCTCCAATACTCAAAGTAATGTCGATAGTGGTAGCAAGTAGCCTCTAAGATGACCTGAAAGCACGAAGCAACCGTGAGAAGGGGCCGGAAGGTTTTCCAGCATATCCCCTCCGAGGTCAAGTCAAGCGAGAGAATAAGGGAAAATGTATGTTGTAAAGTAAGCGAGAACATTATGAATGAATGAATTGGTGCCCCAAACCTGATATTTATAGAGGGAGAGTTACCATATAGCTAGGACACTTTTCATGTTTATCTGAATCTGCCAAGATATTGAGAATATCTTATAAGATTCGATAAGATCAATTAGATCTCCTCAATCTTTTGATAAGATCGAATCCCGAAAAGTTCGTCGGAGATCTAGCTACTAGCTGATGAGCTCAGGTCGGCCATACAATATCATACCGTGGCTTACAGAAGCATCAGGCCGGCAACACACGTCAGGTTGGGCATATGAGGGAGGTCGGCCAGATGGCAGAGATCGGATATATGCAAGAGATTGGCCATATGCAAGAGGTCGGCCATCTCGGGCATGTTAGGAGGTCGGCCATATGCTGGGAGGTCGGTCATATGCCAAGAGATCGGCCATGTTGGGAGGTCGGCCATATGTCAAGAGGTCGGTCATGTTGGGAGGCCGACCATATGTCAAGAGGTCGGCCATATGCTAGGACGTCATCGACCTAGATGAGCCGGCCTCCTTGCAAGAGACCTTCTGCTGGTCCAAGTCTTGTTTTTGTGCTCCTAGAAGTTTGGATGAGCTCTTACTCCTAAGGGGTATCACAATCAACCCCCTCGAGTCGAGCTGACATCGTAGACTAGAAGCTCGTGGTAGAATTATCGAAGAACCGAGCTAAGCATGTAGAAGGGCGGTAAAAATAGGTATGTCGATGGCACCGAAGAGATCAAAGAGCTCGTAGAGGCTAAGTAAAATGAGATCAGACAAAGCTCGGAGAACTCGATTTATTAATAAATATCAACCTGGAAAAGCTAAGTAAAATGAGGTCGGCCCGGGTACGAAGAGCTTGACCGAAAGTGTTTAGAACCTTGCAAAGTTCATGTGAAGTAATAAACCCAACCTCCAGGTAGGGCATATGTTATTTATACTGACCAAAAAGCTCGACTTCTCATCCTTGTGACGTCCTGCTCATTATGACTTGGGCATTTCTAAGAGCTCAAGCTCAACATGTCCTGTCTGGGGAATGGGGCAATAACAGTTTTTTGTAACCTGGTTGATGTCTTGAAGGGCTCAAAGAGCTCATTCTATCAAACCCTGGCGTATCCGAGGCAAGGTGATCACATCATAAACGTAGCTCCTGAAGTCGGGTGGAAACCTTAAAGCCTGACGTAATCAAGGCCGAGGTGAGCTCGTCGTAAACGTAGCTCCTTAAGTGAACTCGTCATAAACGTAGTTCCTGAGGTCGGGTGAAAACCCTTAAGGCACGACGTAATCAAGGCCGATGTGAGCTTGTCGTAAATGTAGCTCCTAAAGTGAACTAATCGTCTTACTTCCTGAGGTTGGGTGAAAACCCTTAAGTCCTGACGTAATTGATCGCTTTTATTTTAAACAATTAATTCCAATCTAGCGATTTTAGACCGCAAGTGCACGGTGTCAAGTTTTAGTATAGTGATATAAAAGAAAAGATGTCGAACCCACAGGGACTAACGTATAAGTACCAAATAAAATTAGTAAAATTATATTTAGCGTACGAAAAAGATTAAAAATAAAACAACTCCTTTGAAGATGCGAATGAATTCCGCTCAAGAAATCCATCAAGATGTTCGTTCAATTGTGTTATCGTTAATGATTTGTTTGTTAAAAACAATTACTAATCAATTAATTCTTAAGGTGACGGATTTCCGAATATAATCAATACACTCTCTCGAGCTATATTGAAACTAATATTAAATTGACGCAAGTAACTCTCGTTCACTTAAACCAAATTAATATTGAATAAATCTCTATGAAAACCGTTGATCTTTAAATCTTTCAATTTAAAGTGACCACGTGTGTGATTTAATCTCTCGATCTAAATCTTAAACATACAACACGAATTATTGTAGCGTATTATAACTTCATCTCTCGATCTCAATTATAATTCACCAAATCAATCAAAGTTAGCTAAGCTTTGATAGCATTAAGGTTATAATTCATGAACAAAAGAAATTAATTTACTCAAGCACAATCAAATCCACGATTCAAACACAATATTCCTTAAACTTGATAAAATAAACCAAATTAAATTCAAATCAAATTAACAATTTAATCATTTCTCAACCTCAAAAACATCAAATAAAATCTGAAAATAAAATTAATTAGAGTTTAGAAATACGATAAACGTAGGAGCGAATCCGTGCGTTGAACGATCTTTCTTCTCTCGCTTCCTTCCTTGCACTTCAAAGGATTTCTCTTGCCTCGTTCTTCGGAGATGAAAGGCGGCTGAATAAATCTGATTTAGGTCTCTGAATAATGGATGCAAATTTCGTGCCCTACTTCCCATATTTATAGAAGAAGAGGTTGGTGGAAGTGTTTCCAAAAATCAAACCAAATCAAGACTTTATTTTTCTGAAAATTCCGCGTCTCGATCGATCGGTACATATATCTCGATCGATCGAGCACCTTCAGCTTTCGTTCCTGATTTTCTCTGCCTCGCTCGATCGATCGAGAAGATGTTTCCGATCGATCGAGCTTTGCATTTTTGTGTTGGCCAAAACTTCTTCCTCCTTCGATCGATCGCCTTCAAAGTCCGAATGATCGAGCATGCCAGACTTCAGTTTCTTCATTTCTTGGCTTGATTTGATCCGTTTCTTCCTTCTAGCTCGATTCTTTCACTTTCCACCTAGATTCCTGAAACAATCAAATTAATACCAAAAAGCATAACATCTTCCAGGAATCTACACGAAGATATATATAAATCAAAGCCCAAATACGCGTAATAATCAACCATATCAGTAATCAAGGCTGAGGTGAGCTCGTAATAAACGTAGCTCCTGAAGTGAAATCGTCCTAAACGTAGTTCCTGGGGTCGGGTGAAAACCCTTAAGCCTGGCGTAATCAAGGCCGAGATGAGCTAGTCGTAAACGTAGCTCCTGAATTGAACTCGTTGTAAATGTAGTTTCTGAGGTCGGGTGAAAACACTTAAAGCCTGGCGTAATCAAGGGCGAGGTGAGCTCGTCGTAAACGTAGCTCCTGAAGTGAACTCTCGTAAACGTAGTTCCTGAGGTAGGGTGAAAACCCTTAAAGCCTGATGTAATCAAGGCAGAGGCGAGCTCATCGTAAATGTAGCTTCCTGAAGTCTGGTGAAAAACCTAATGCTAATCACTTTTTGTCTGAAAACTCTTTTTGTTTGATTGATGAACTCCAATTGTTTGTGAGGTCAGCCATTAGGCTGAAGTTGAAGATCTGGCTGAGAAACAGGACAATGATGACATGAAGTTGACGGCCGAGGATATCAAGCTGAAGAGCTTCCGATGACCTTTGGCAGAAGAGAGTTGAAGAGCTGGTCGAGGATGGCCTGAAGCTGATGAGCTGGCTGAGCATGAAGGACTAAGAGAGGATGACCTGGAGCTTAAGAGCTATAAAATCATGACCCAAAACTGAATAGAGTTGAAGAGCAGGTCTGAGAAGACCTGCAGCTGTGGACTGAGAATGACATCTGGCTGAAGAGCCAGCGGAACATTACTTGAACATTTGGTTGAACAGCTAGCGGAACATTACTTGAACATTTGGTTGAAAAGCTATGAAGGATCTCTAACTGAAGAGCTGTAGAGAGCCTCTAGTTGAAGAGTTGGCCGAAGCAGGACCTGAAGCTGAAAGATAAACCATGGCTGAAGAGCTAGCGAAATATTACTTAAACCTTTGGCTGGAGTTATGAAGGACCTCTAATTAAATAGCTGAAGTTGAACATATGGTTGAACTGGTCGAGGATGACCTGAAACCAAAGAGTTGGGAGAAGCTCATGATGAATTGCTCGGGATGAAGAGCTGGTGATGACTTCCTTCTGAAGAGTGATGCACTCGAATGAGCTGAGGATGACCTTCTGAAGAGCTAAGGATGACTTCGAGATGAAGAGCTCAGAATGACCTCCGAGAAAAGAGGTAAGGACGACCTCCGTCTGAAGAGCTGAGGATGAGCTCTACTGAAAAGGTGATGATGAGCTCTATTGACGAGCTCTCTGAGATAGATCACCATTTGAAGAGCTGATGATGAGCTCTACTTAATAGTTCATAATAAACTCCATGTAAATAGCAAAAGACGAGCTCCGTGGGGTATGTATGTTTCTGAGGAGCTTAATATGAGCATTACTGAAGAGCTGAGATGATCTCCATCTAATGAGCTGAGGATGAGCTTGTTAAGGATGGCCTCGAGATGAAGAGCTGGGGATGACCTCCTAGTGAAGAGCTAAGGATGCTCTCCGTCTGAAGAGCTGAGGATGAGCTCTACTGAAAAAAGGTGATGATGATCTCTAGATGAGCTCTCCGAGACAGATCACCATTTGAAGAGCTGAGGTTGAACTCTAATGAATAGTAGATAATAAACTCCATATTTATAGCAAATGATGAGCTCCGTGAGGTAGGTTACTTTTTGAGGAGCTTAGGATGAGATCTTTGCTGAAGAGCTGAGATGATCTTCATCTGATGAGCTGAGGATGAGCTTGTTGAGGATGACCTCGAGATGAAGAGCTCGGGATGACCCCTGAGTGAAGAGCTAAGGATGACTTGCATTTGAAGAGCTGAGGATGAGCTCTACTGAAAAGATGATGATGAACACTGTATGATGAGCTCTCCGAGATAGATCACCATTTGAAGAGTTGAGGTTGAGCTTTAATGCATAGTAGATAATAAACTCCATATTAATAGCAAAGGATGAGCTCCGTGAGGTAGGTCGCTTTTTGAGGAGCTTAGGATGAGCTCTTTACTGAAAAGCTGAGATGATCTTCATCTGATGAGTTGAGGATGAGCTTGTTGAGGATGACCTCGAGATGAAGAGCTCGGGATGACCCCTGAGTGAAGAGCTAAGGATGACCTCCATTTGAAGAGCTGATGATGAGCTCTACTGAAAAAAGGATGGTGAGTTCTATATGATGAGCTCTCATAGATAGATTACCATTTGAACAGCTGAGGTTGAGCTCTACTGAATAGTAGACAATAAATCCATATTAATAGCATAGTATGAGCTACGTGAGGTAGGTCACTTTTTGAGGAGCTTAGGATGAGCTCTACTGAATAGGTGATGATGAGCTCTCTGAGGTAGACCACCATCTGAAGGGCTTGGGATGAGCTCTATTGAATAGTTGAGGTTAATCTAAATCTGATGAGTTGAAGATGAGCTCTACTGAATAGCTAAGGAGCTAAGGATGACTTCCTGAAGAGTTGAAGATGACCTCTGGTTGAAGACCTAAGGATGAGCTCTGGTTGAGGAGCATAGGGTGACCTCCTCCTGAAGAGTTGAAGATTTCTGATTGAAGACATGAGGATGAGCTCTGGCTAAGGAGCCGAGGATGACCTTCTCCTAAAGAGTTGGAAGATTTTTGCTTGAAGAGCTGAGGTTGAGCTCTACTAAATAGTAGATAATAAACTCCATATTAATAGCAAAGGATGAGCTCCCTGACGTAGGTGACTTTCTGAGGAGCTTAGGATGAGCTCTACTGAATAGGTGATGATAAGCTCTCCGATGTAGATCACCATCTGAAGAGCTGATGAGATTTACTGAATATTTGAGGATAATCTCCATCTGATGAGTTGAAGATGAGCTCCACTGAAGAGCTAAGGATCTAAGGATGACTTCTTGAAGGTTGAAGCCCCCCTAAAGAGATAAAAATGACTTCCTGAAAATGACCTCAAGAAGACTTGATGATGATCTCCTGTTGATCAAGATGAAGAGCTCATAATGACATTCGATTGGAAACCTAAGGATGATCTCACAATGACTAAGATGAAGAGCTCATGATGACATCTGATTGAAAAGCTAAGGATGAGCTCATGTTGACCAACATGAAGAGCTCAGAACGACCTCTGATTGAAGAGCTACGGATTATCTCTAGCTGAGGAGTTGAGTATAATCTCTTGAAAAGTTGAAGACCTATTAAAGAGTTGAAGATGACCTCCTGAATCATAGATGACCTCCAGAAGACTTGATAATAATCTCCTGATGGTCAAGATGAAGAGCAATGATGACATCCGATTAAAAAGCTAATGATGAGCTCTGGCTGAAGAGTTGAGGATGAACTCTAAGTAGCTGGGGCATATGATTAATCTATGTGGTCCCTTCAATAGTCCCGATAATGAACTAGTCAACTTTTCTAAGCTAAAATCCACGTTCGTCACTGGATGTTAGATCTCTCACATTCATCATATGAGATTAGATCTTCCAAGTTCATCTAGGATGTTAGATTTCCTGCATTCACAATAGGAGGTTAGATCTCTCACGTTCATCATCGGAGGTAGTTACTCGTCTTTCTGTTGTGTACGTCATTAGAGATCAACATAATATTTGATCTTCCTTGTTTGTTGTCCATCTCTACGTGTTTGCCCATTTTCTCACGGACAACGCCAATTGATATCACCGAAAATTGCGATGACCTGCTGAAATCAATAGATAGTGGGCTCACCTATCTTTTTTTCTCCAATACTCAAAATAATGACGATAGTGACAACAAGTAGCCTCTAAGATGGCCTGAAAGTACGAAGTAACCGTGAGAAGGGGCCGGAAGATTTTTCGCCGTATCCCCTCATACGGTCAAGTTACGTGAGAGAGTAGGGGGAAATGTATGTTGTAAAGTAAGCGAGAGCATTATGAATGAATGAATTGGTTTCCCAAACCTGATATTTATAGAGAGAGAGAGTTACTATATAGCTAGGACACTTTCCATGTTTATTTGAATCTGCCAAGATACTGAGAATATCTGATAAGATTAAGATCTATTAGATCTCCTCAATCTGTGATAAGATCGAATCTCGGAAACCTCGCCGGAGATCTCGCTCCTAGCTGATGAGCTCAAGTCGTCCATACAGTATCATACCCTGGCTTACATAAGCATCATATCAGCCATACACGTCAGGTCGGGTATATGTGGGAGGTCGGCCAGATGACAGAGATCGGATATAGGCAAGAGATCGGCCATATACAAGAGGCCGGCCATGTTAGGAGGTTGGCCATATGCTGGGTGGTTGGCCATATGGCAAGAGGTCGACTATGTTGAGAGGTCACCACGTTGGGAGGTCGACCATATGTCACGAGGTCGACCATGTGCCAAGAGGTCGGCCATATGTCAAGAGGTCGGCCATCTTCCATGAGGTCGTCCATGTGCCAAGATGTCGGCCATGTTGGGAGGTCGGCCATATGTCAAGAGGTCGGTCATGTTGGAAGGCCGACCATATGTCAAGAGATCGGCCATATGCTAGGGGGTCATCGAATTAGATGAGCCGGCCTCCTTGCAAGAGACCTCCTTCTGGGCAAGTCTGGTTTTTGTGCTCCTAGAAGTTTGGATGAATTCTTACTCTTAAGGGTTATCACAATAATGGAAATGTAAATATAGTCATTGGACGGTGTTGACTTCACCAGCCAATAACTCTAATAACATGGGGAGTAATACTCACATATAGGATATAATTTTCTCACACAAACCCAACAATCCTATCCCCAAAAGGATTGTTCCTACATCTCATTGAAATTGAACATGGCTCATCGGTTATAATATCAACTACAAAGATGATATATTTATTATTTTACTAAAAGTTATAATTATGCATTATGGACTATATGTAAGATTTAACACATTAAAAGAAATCTAATAAGGTTTCAGGTTATTTGAGATCTAATGTATCTGATAGGGTGTGTACATTTAATGTATAGAGACAAGTGTGCTTTTCCTATTTATATTATAGACTTAAATATAAACCCAAATATATATGTATATAGAGTCACAATCCCGAGATCACATGATGATTCAGTCATTCTATATTGCATCACATCGATAGTTAGATAGCGCCAGAGAGAAAGTAAAGGACTATCAATGCTAACTGTGTTGGTCTAAAAGGCCATAGTATGTTGAGCTTGTGGGAGAGATACGGTTAGTGACTTTGTCTTTGAAAAAGATTATGATGATATTCTCTCACAAGTGTTATTAGCACTGATCAGTATTTCATTCCTGACTTTGTTAAAAACACATACAGATAATGTCAGAGAACCTCTCATTCAAGAAAGTATTCCAGAGAACAACCTCTAACACCTCAAGAACCTATGTCATTAAGGAGATCCACTAGAGAGAGGAGAAGTGCACTACCAAATGATTAGATTGTATTTGTCCAAGAACATGAGATAGATATTTGTGTGATGGGAGATGATCCGATCAACTTCTGTCAAGCAATGAAAAGTTCTAACTCTCAAAGATGGATTGATGCCATGAATGAGGAGATAAAGTCTATGAAAGACAGTGATATTTGAAATCTCGTTCCATTTCGTGAAGGTGCGATACAGATTGGTTGCAAATGGATATTTAAGAGCAAAAGGACTCGAAAGGCGATGTTTAGAGGTACAAGGCTAGTCTTATCGCTATGGACTTTACATAGAAAAAATGCATCGACTATTTAGAGACTTTCTCTTTTCCTTCTTCGGAAGATTCTTTCTGTACTATAGTAGCATTGGTAGCACATTTCACTCTTGAATTACATCATATGGATGTAAAACAACGTTTCTGAATGATGACATTGATGAGACAATCTATATGGTGCAGCCAATAAACATTTTTGTCGAGAGACCCAAATAATATTATTTCCAAACTCCATAAATCCATCTATGGGCTCAGGGAGGTACTCGACAAAGGTATTTTTGAAAGATCCAACGAGTGATCATGTCATTTGGCTTTGAGATGAATTTGGTCGATGATTGCATATACATAAGTTTTATGGGAGCAAACATATATTCTGCTTTATATACCTCTGTGGCTAATGAAGACAAGTTTAGTCTTATGTAAGTAAATCAACAGTAGACCATTGGAAGCAGTCAAAATGGTCTTAAGGTACTTATAAAGAACAGAAAGAGTACATGCTCACGTTTCAGAGGTCAGATCATCTTGAGATCATTGGGTATATTGACTCCGATTTTGCTGGATGACAAGATAATATAAAAGTTATTGTCGGGCTATATATACAGTGGCAGAAGGTTTCATCTCATTGAAGAGTGCTAAACATACAATTATTATTGTCTCTTCTACCATGAGAGCATATTTTACAGCATGTTATAAGACATCCAGTTATGAAATATGACTATGGAATTTTGTCCGGTATTGCATATAGTGGAAAATATTGAAAGACCACTTGAATTATTTTGTGCAATAAGTCAATAGTTTTATATTCTAGTGATAAGAAGAACTGGATGAAGTCAAGACATATGATGATCAAGTTCATGGTTGTTAAAGAAAGAGTTCAAAATGGATAGTTGCTATATAGCACATCGGTATAAACTCTATTATTGTGGATCTCCTTACAAAGGTATCATCACCAAACCAAAATGGATAACAAGCACACAGCTTGTGACTGTTGTTAAGGATATTCAGTCTTAGTGGGAGCTTGTGAGTTTAAATGCTTTTATATATATTTTTGGGTTATTTCGTTTAACGTTATTTTCTGCAGAAATAAAGTTTGGTTTATCCACACTCTAAATTTGTTATGCCTTGACATCACTAAGGTTTAAGGGTGGACCAATTGAAAATATACATGTTAAGATCACATTATATGAAATTTCAATGCTACACACATCCACATCATAATACATATCATTCAGTTGTATCATCATACATGACCATTGATGGCTTGAGTTACGATAACTGTGACAAAGGCCATTTTGATACTATGTTGGTATAATTAATGGACCAGAATGGTTATAGATACATTTTGGTATTGATAGCCAAGTTGAGCTCATAGATTATTTTTAGAATTCATAATTATAAGGTTACACATAACCCAAGTTGGAGATTATTGGATTCTTAATCCAACATTGGACTTATATGTAAATAATTTTCTGTAAGATTTTGTGGGGTTCTCGTTACTGAATTCGTTATGTATCAAATACTTATACATATGTGAGTACGAATTAAGTAATATCACACCATGTATAACTCATATCATAACTTCATATTCAATTGCATAATCGATACAATCAAACATGTTTTACACCAACTCTATATACTTGTTCCCACCTTATAACATTTCATTTAGTCACATATTTTTCATATCAAATATGCCTATCATTTCACTTTGTCATATTACCACACTTCATATAATTTCTCATACTCGGTTCAACTCGAACTCGAGTCCACGTTATACCGTAATTATCACATAATTAACCAATAATCATAGGAAAACATGTATGATTCATATCGAGGCATTACAATTCTCCCATACTAAATGAATTTCGTCCTCGAAATTGACTACACATAGCATGACTGCAAAAACACAAACATATACTCAACTATATGTTTCACAGAGTAACACTTGCAGTAACATGAATACGCACCAGGATAAACAACAACATAATACATACCAGATAATACATCGGGATACTGCTGCATCATATACTGCTCCGTCTTCAACGTTGCATCCTCGACACCCCGTCTGTCCCATTGTACCTTTACCATTGGAATTACTTTATTTCTCAAATTCCGCTCTGCTAGATCCAAGATCTTAGCTGGTCGTTCCACATATGACACGTATGTGTCCAACTGTACTTCAAACGGGTGCAATACATGACCAGGATCTGGTTCATATTTCCTCAACAGCGAAACATGAAAAACATCGTGGGTACTACTCAATGATGGCGGTACGTTGCAACACCTCATAGGGACCAACATATCGTGGTGACAACTTCCCACGCATACCAAATCGTACCACACCTCTAAAAGGTGAGATTTTCAAGAACACTATGTCACCAACTTGGAATTCAAGCGGCCTACATCGCTTATTCGTATAAGCTGCTTGTCTATCCTGTGCAGCTTTTAATTTCAATCTGACCAGCTTCACTTTATATCATATCCTGTCCACTTATAGAAGACTGGTCAACACAGCCCAATACAAGGGCGATCGACATCGTCGCCCATACAATGCCTCAAACGGTGCCATCTGTATACTAATATGATAACTATTATTGTACGAGAACTCAACTAATGGCAACGACTCTTGCCACGAGTTATCAAACTCTAATATACATGCACGTAACATATCCTCAAGCGTCTGTATCGTATGCTTTGTCTGTCCATCTGTCTGAAGATGATAAGCTGTACTCATTCGTACTTCAGTCGCCATCGCTGACTGTAATCCTTCCCCCAAATGAGAAGCAAATCTCGATGTCGATTCGATACAATTGAAACTGGTATTCCATGTAGTCTCACTATATGTTGAATATATAACTGAGCCATTTTCAAATAGGTAAACGTCATACTATAAGGTATGAAGTGAGCTACTTTTGTCAGTCTGTCAACGATTAACCAAATAGCATTAGATCCAAAAGAAGTCCTTGGAGAATGGATCACAAAATCCATCGTGATATGTTCCCATTTCCATTGAGGAATCTCTAAACTCTTAAATTCACCTTATGGTCTCTGTCTCTCTGCTTTCATCTGTTGTCAAACAAGACATCTCTTCACAAACTCAAGCACATCCTGTTTCATGCGTTTCCACCAGAACTGTGTATGCAAATCTTCGTACATTTTCTTTCCTCCAGGATGTATACTATGTCTACTACAATGTGCACGTTGTAATAGTTCTTGGCGTAGTCCCAAAGAAGCAGGAACTACCCAACGCTTTTCATATCCCACACTCCCATCACTTGATATTCCAAAAGAAGATATTTTTCCTTGACTTATCATCAAATGTTGTACTTCATCATCAGTAGTTTGTGCCATTCTGGTCTTTTCAAAGATATCGGGTTCAACCAACAGTATTGACACCCTTACTGGCACTATTACTGCATCAAACTCATATCCCAATGTACAACAGGAAGTCATCAAAGCTGACAAGTTAATCATATCATTCGCAGTGTATTGTACCTTTCGGCTTAAGGCATCAGCTGTCAGATTAGCCTTTCCTGGATGATATTCGATCTCACAATCATAATCTTTCAAGAGATCCACCCATCTCATTTGCCTCATGTTCAACTCTGTTTGAGTGAACAAAAACTTCAAACTTCTATGATCAGTGTATATGGTAAAGGACGTACCATATAAATAATATCGTCATATCTTTAAAGCAAAAACTATGGCTGCCAACTCCAGATCATGCACTGGATACTTCATTTCATGTGGCTTCAGTTGTCTTGATGCATACGCCACAACATGTTTATCCTGCATCAAATCACAACCAAACCAAGTAATGATGCATCAGTATACAGAGCAAACCTGTCATGCTCTAATGGAATATTCAACACCGGAGCAGTGGTCAACCGATGTTTCAATTCCTGAAAACTATGCTCACAATCATCGGACCATCGAAAAGATACACCCTTCTGTGTTAGCTGTGTTAACGGTTTGGCAATCTTTGAAAATCCTTCAACAAACTGTCTGTAGTATCCTGCCAAACCCAAGAAACTACGAATCTCTGGCACAGATGTAGGCGCTGAGAAATTCAACACCGCTTTTATCTTTTTCAGATCCACTGATATACCATCTTTGGAGATCACATGTCCCAAAAATACTAAACTGTTAACAATTTCGGACGTTTTTTTGATTTTTGATAAATTTCTATTTCGTGCAATTAAAAGAGTATGTGTTTTGAGTACATAATTTTTTTGGTTGGATGAAGGTTTTGATAAATTTTCAGAAATTACGTAAGTTTTTTGATTTTTTGAAAAATTTCAATTTCCTGCGAATATTCGAGTATATCTCTTGAGCACATCATTTTCTTGGTTCGAATAAGTATTTGAGAAATTTTAACAATTTTGGACGTTTTTTTTTATTTTTTGTTAAATTTCTATTTCGTGCAATTATAAGAGTGTGTGCGTTGAGTACATAATTATCTTGGTTGGAAGAAGGTTTTGAGAAATTTTCAGAAATTACGCAAGTTTTTTGATTTTTTTATAAATTTTGATTTCGTGCGAATAATCGAGTATATGTCTTGAGTACATCCATAAATAGCAAAGAATAATAGTGTTTCCCTCACTTTTCTTCAAACCACTTTTGAGAGT
Organism: Haberlea rhodopensis; assembly: GCA_907163345.1. Lineage (NCBI taxonomy): Eukaryota > Viridiplantae > Streptophyta > Magnoliopsida > Lamiales > Gesneriaceae > Haberlea > Haberlea rhodopensis. Next base: position 93,632 of record CAJQUN010000642.1, on the reverse strand, counting down.
TCCATCATTGTTTTCATCACAATTCCATCATTTTTTAACAATGATTCTAGCAACAAAAATTCGAGAATTTCAGCAGCAAGGTTCAAAAATTATAGCATCCAAATTCTGAAAAGTGAGACCCAATAAGCACACAATTTCGAATCACACATACACACGCACATATAGTGAGATTTTCGAGAATTATTCAAGCCAATGAGGGAAGGATTTCATCGTGTTTACGCACCCTAAATCGTTCAAGCACGTCTATAATCGAAGTAAGTGGGTTTTTGCTAAATATAATTCATTCGTTTTGAAAAATTATAAGTATGATTTCAAATTGCAATCGAATTTGTGATATATTTTAAAACTACGATGTTTTGAGAATAAATTTTGATCATCGAGAAAGAAGGGCTATACGGAGCAAAGTGCTACGTATGATAGGAGCCACCTCTTGAGTCCAAAGGCCAAAGTGCTACGTGTATGGGGGTCATCTCTTGAGCCTGCGGGGCAAAGTGCCATGTACATGGGAGCCACCTCTTGAGCCGGCGGAGCAAAGTGCTACACATACGAGAGCCACCACTTGAGTCTATGCAAGTCCCTCTAGATTGTCGGTGTTATGGATCTATGTTTAAGTGATATTAGTTATGATTCTGATATGATATATTATATTATATGGCTCGATGAGATCAATTATATTACAAGGTCCAATGGGGACAATATTATATTACAAGGTCCAATGGGGACAATAGTATATTACAAGGTCCAATGGGGACAATATTATATTACAAGGTCCAATGGGGACTCCAATGAGGACAATATTATATTATAAGTTCCAATGGGGACAATATTATATTACAAGGTCCAATGGGGACTCCAATGAGGACAATATTATATTATAAGGTCCAATGGAGACAATATTATATTACAATGTCCAATGGGGACAATATTATATTACAAGGTCCAATGAGGACAATATTATATTATAAGGTCCAATTGGGACAATATTATATTACAAGGTCCAATGTGGGCAATATTATATTATATGGCTCGATGGGAGCAATTATATTAAATTATGTTATGATGTATTTGTATTGGTTTATGATCTTATTATGAATTGCGTTTTGGAAAATTATGAAAAGTATTATATTGTCACATCGATTGGCCCCCACTTGAGTGTTTAACAAAACACTCACCCCTTACCCTCCCTCCCTAGCTAAAAGTAGGATAAATATCGAAGAAGAGCAATATTAGTTTTGAGGATGATGGTTTTGTAGCTGTTCAAAAGTCCGCTGCCATGATTTGAGATTATTATAAGCTTCCGCTGATGAATTTGATTTCTGTTATAATTAGGTAACCGGTTTTATTGATAAAATTTCGCATTTTAAAGACAATAATTCTGTTGTATGGATTAATGGACTGGTTTTTCGTAGAATTCTGTATTACGAGGCTTGTTGATTTCGAGTTGTTATTTGAAATCAACGCCGGTGTTATCGACCCCGATCTCTGGGCGTGAAACATCATGTTTTTGCCTTTCCAAAGACTCTGCCTCCAATGTCTATGCTTGTCTTCGTCTGGCTAACCTAGCACTCCTCTTACTACTTTGAGGCCAAAGCTATTTGAAATCTTTTTCGTCGTGATAACATGAATGAATCCCTTGTTGAGGCCAAATCCTTTGTAAATTGGTTGGCAAACTTCCCCAAATGTGTCACAATCACCTCGACCGACCCTCGTATACTGCTGCCGACACATCTTGCATCACCACGTGGTCGTCATGCTCATGGATGATGGAAGAAATAAATGATTGCTCATGACACATTTGACTCGAAAATTAGTCGAGCTGCTTTGTCCGGTCAAAAGGTTCCCAGTCCCTCGCAAAACTAGCAACGGCTTCTTTTTGTTTTTCCAATGACTCGTGCCTCCAACGTCGATGCATGTCTTCTGCTGGCAATTGTAACATACCTCTTATTACGTCGAGACCAAAGCTACTTTTGAAACCTTTTTCATCATCAATAACGTGAACAAATCCCTTGTTGAGTCCAAATTCGATGTGGAAATATGGGAAATTCTTGGGAATTGAAACTCGTAGACCTTTTACACTTGTGTCGATGAGCTTTTTGGCATTGTGTTGGCTCCATTCATCTTCAGCTACATCAATCGCCTGCAGTAAGCTTATCTTAAAATCAAGAATCTGCAAGATTATATTCTCTGGAGATTCTTTTCCACAACTTCTCAACAGTATAAATTTTTAGAAAATTATACAGTGTAAAAGACGGGGAGACAATCTTAAGAAATAATCTCTTTCAAGATTAACCTTCAGATGATAATTGAATGGAAATTAGCGTTCTAGAAATTTAATGCCAGATGAGCTGACCTTCTTGAAAGTGCCTGCTTCGCGATTTCCAGAGGCAGAGGAATGCAGTCTACCAAACAGTGGCGCCTTTGTTGTGCCAAACCCAATACTGTCTCAAGGAAAACAACATCGCTTTCCTGCTTTGAGGACATCATTATCAAGCATTTCTTGAAGTTTCCCACACATTATCGTCAACAGTTCTTGTGGAAGATTCATGCTGCTCAGGTGAAAAGGAAGGGGAAAAATTTCAGGTGATACCAATCTAACTCGTCTCCATTTATCACCTTTTATCACAAAACAATACAACGTGTAACCTTCTCATTTCTCGGGCAAAGAGTAGTATGCAACAGTGAAAAAAAATTGTTTGCACGATATCTAATTACAGATTTATGCAAAAGAGAAAGCAATTCAAAATATTATACTATATTCTTATTAACATAACACTAATCACATTCTTCAACATTAGTTGAAACTGTATTGAAGTCATCGACTTTATGATAACCAATTCTTGAGAATGAAGTCAACAGACCCGCAACAATAGGTTGTATTTGAGGCAGTGATAAGTAGGTAAAATTTGCAATGGCAATGGCCAGATGCTGGGGTCTTGTTGGATTGTCAAAACAGAAATGGCAGCGTTCCTGTTGAGTAAAAAAGCGCTTCGCAGAATTAGTTATCTCAGAAGATTTACGACTATCAACCCCTCTTTTCTTCCGAGCCTTTCTCCTAGGACCATCACCATAATATTCATCATCTGCATGACCAGATATGCTGTAACGGTGGTTATGCATGATTTTTTTAGCTAGATTCAAATCAGCATCCTCTTCTTTCTTATTCTGCTTTGAAGCAGCATCGTGCAGGATATAACTAAACAAAATACACAAGCAGAGAGAGAAAGATAAGAGGAATGTTTAAATTACAAAATACATGACCACAACTAAGCAAAACATTAGATAGTATATTGGTTGGTAGGGTATAGCACCGGCTTGTGGTTCCATCAATTTTCATTTTACTAGATGGATTATCAGTATCGTGCTTCACTTTCATTTTTTCAGATTCTTTCTGATTAAGAAGGAAAACAGAAACAGATTAGATTGCTTAATGGGAAAGAAGTATCTGCTTAATACATAGAAACTGAGACTAACTGCATTTATACCCAAATTCTAGAAAACATATTCAAGTTTTTAAAAAGAATGGAGAATACAAAAATTAGCAAGCTCCATTACCTTATGTAGTTACACTTTTGCACTACTATCACAAGAGCATATGCACCACAAGCACCCTTCACAAAATGAAAACAGAGATTTGATTTATCTTGTAACATGGGAAAGATAAGCTAAGGCAACATATCTTACTGTCCACAAAAAGTATGTAGTCCAGTTCAATAAGAGTAACAAATATGACATGGATACAACGACACAGAAACTACAGGACACAATGCGGACACGGATGCAACGACACAGATTTTTTCAAAAAGGGGCACGCTGTGGCAATGGCATGCTTAATACCCACAAAAAAGTGGATCAACATTTTAATTTAGATTTTATTTAATTTGCTAACAAATATAAGCATCTCTAATTGGAAGAAACTAAGTAGTTCTTTTATAGCCTATGCATACAACCACATATTAATACTTTCCCAAAAAAGAAGTACATAATGAAATACCTCATCAATGCTACATATTAAAATTGCTTATATGCCCAATAGCCTAGGGTTTGTTGATTTGGAAGGAATGAAAGTCTCAAAACTTCTAGATACTCCAATTGTTTTTCTCACGTTCCGAATGGAATAATGCATGTAAATCTTCTTTTTTTTTTTATCGAAAATAGTAATAAAGTATATAATGACGTACCAGTAGTACTTTAAAGTCTACAAAACAGTTAAATAAAAACACCTAACAAGAAGATTATAAAATTAACACAGCTAAAAGGATAATAAGCAACATATGGGTTCCCTTCGCCATTCTAAGAAAGAGTAAGCGAATCTATTCTTTCCCCTGTTAGTTTTCCAAAACAAAGTTCTAAAATGATTAGATCTAGTAAATCTTCTTCGTTGTCCGCCTTGTTTGCGAAGATTAAATTATTTCGATGTAGCCATAATGTCCAGATGATTGCTCCCCAAATGGTCATCCATCCTTTTTCCCCCTGTTCAACCACCACAACCCTTTGTGATGTAGAAAGTGTGCTGCCAAATCAGAATGAGAAACCGTTTGTATTCCTAACCAATCATCACATCTCATCCATAATGCATAAGACTTGGGACACAACAATAATAGGTGTTTTGTTGTGTTTGTGTCCTCTGACAAAGGTGACAAGTGGCTGGGCCTGATCCGAATGTGATATTCCTTTTTCTGAGGTTGCTCCTTGTAGGTATTCGATGTCTGACAGCCTTCCAAAGAAAAGCAGAAACTTTTGTTGGGGTACAATCATTCCATAATTCAGCAAGAGTTTCATTGTTGATCCTAATCAAGTGTGTCGTTTCGTGCATATCGTTGTAAGCCGAAAGAACTGAATAGGATTTGGATGCATCAAACTTCCATTGCCATCGGTCCTCCACTTCCTGTGATATTTGATACTTGTTCAAGAAAGATGAGAGATAATCAAGTAAACAATGTTCCCAATCATATAATTCCCTTCTCCAGCCCCATTTCCATGTCCATTCTCCCTCCTCCGAAGCCCCCATATTGCCCACCAAGACCTCTTTATCCCTCGCTATCATGCTAATCTTGGGTACCTTACCTCAAGGCTTCCAAGCTCCCCCCAGTTGTCCCTCCCCCCAGTGATTAATCAATTATTAATCCAACAATTTACAAAAGACTATCATGCTTTGTCATTATCACAAAACGATATCATTACCCGATGCATACCATAGATATGATGGTATCACCACAGCGGTTACACCACACCCTGTCTCGTCACTCAATTCCTCGTTCCCCTGGAACATTCCAATATCCTCTTGGCCCACATCTCATGTACCCAAGGAACAACAATAACACAACGTTCATTACCATCTGCAATCAACACAGCATCAATATACATTGCCAACACACTAGCAGTATAACAACATTCATTTCACTACTGTGGTATATAATACTCATCGCCCCACGCGGTACACAATACTCATCGCTCAATGGCGGTACACAATCAATACCCCTCGCTTCGATATGACAGCGGCATAATCATCGCTTCGCCATATGAGCGGCAAGTATTATATTCCCATATATCATAATCACAAGACAAATATCAATGCATGTTTATATATTACATGCATCATAATATCCACCACATAATCATACCATCATCTCGCCAATAGATGTCATCGATATATCGGTGTCAATACACCCAGCTGTTGCATCGTCACTGCAATAAAAGAAAGAAAACAATAGTATCTCTTCATCCACTCTCTCCATTATCGCTTTCACCTGTGCATTTGATCATCACAATATGTCAAATCAACAAGGTCAACTAAATCAACATATATCCATCACCCTCCCTCTATAGTGGAGGCACATAAAATACATTACACACTCTCAATAGTGTCGATCCCGACAATAATCACATCGCATGCTCTCCCTAGCACCGACCCCAATAACAATATACACGTCGCATGCTCCCTCTGGCATCAACCCAATAGCAATATACACGTCACATGATCCCTCTTGCATCGACCCATTAACAATATACACGTCGCATGCTCCCTCTGGCATCGACCCATTAACAATATACACGTCGAATGCTCCCTCTGGCATCGACCCATTAACAATATACACGTCGCATGCTCTCTATAGCATCGACCCAATAACAATATACACACTGCATGCTCTCTCTAGCATCGACCCAATAAAAATATACACGTCGTATGCTTTCTCTAGCATCGACCCAATAACAATCGCTCGCTCGTCAACGACGATCCAATCACATCGCTCGCTCATCAGCGGCGACCCACATATCATATTAACACATCGCACGCTCCAGCGGCGACCCACAATTCACATTAACACATCGTACGCTCTAGCGGCGACCCACAATTCACATTAACACATCGTACACTAGTCAGTGGCGACTCAATCACATCGCACACTCATCAGTGGCGACCCAATCACATCACTCGCTCATCGGGGGTGACCCTGTCACATCACTCGCTCATCGACGGTGACCCTATCACATCACTCGCTCATCGGCGGTAACCCTATCACATCACTCGCTCATCGGGCGGTGACCCTATCGCTGTAACTCAATCATAAATCACCCTCCACAAGGATCATCAATCATCAATACATTATACAATAAACATGAATGATTGAATCAGCGCTAATACATTGTCACGTACCTGTGTCATCATGTAAATGACATACACATACCCGATTGTCACATTGTGCATTATCACGTATTGGCAGCACAATATCGTCCCCCATTTCTATCATTGTACTTCTTAATAAGTACCACCAACAGTGCATACATATTAATCAACGGGTATTCCTCACCACCGTACACTTAGTATTCTATTCACGTGTAACCACCACGGTTAGCAATAACAATGCAAATTTTCATTATCTCATGTCATGCACATAAGCGTATAAATGTCATATCACTCTGAGACAAATCACAATCATACGTAAATTATGTGCTAGTCATTTCTCTCGCCATACCCTTATGCCTTAGACATCCCAAAGAGCTACCCACTGCTCTGATACCACTAATGTAAGGACCCTGTGCCCTTAATCCTCTATTAGTGTATTAACCCATGTACTTAGTGCATACAATCATGTAATCAGGGGGAGAACCACATGCTACCATAGCATAAAATACCAATAATAAAATTTCTTACATTATTCCATATAATGTCCATATCCCTCATACCACTCAACCCCTAAGTATGCATCTTATAATACACTAACATGTTCTCAATTTATTTAGCAATTCCTTATTTAATTGCATGCAACCAATAAATGAAAAGAGAAAGGCACATGCTCTTTATACAACCCATATACACATGTAACGGTACTCACATGCGAGCACCCAATGAATGAATATGTATTTAATGTATAAGTACCCAACACAATACCGGCACTGGCACTTCAGTCCTGGAAGGGCCTCCAATCCACAGCTCGATCTCAACTCCGGAGCTACCGCTATACCTGATCCACCTGCCCCAACAGAGACAGCCCCCACACGGGGTGAGCATTCCAATACCACCGATCCAATAATCACAATATCACATTACATAATTTACAGAATGTAAAGCGGTGAATTTTAAAGACAATCCCTGAATAGTGTCATCCTCATACGGGATCCCCTGTACTGTTCTTGTTCTCAAAATAACCAAAACCATCAATTTCCCAAAAGCCAGTTAATCATTACATTGATTAACCCATCCGTTCCCCAATAACAATACCAAAATCAATAAACCAATTCATTAAACAATGTTTACAGATATTCCATATATCTAACCACTAATTCCATAGTCTCATTACCTCGCACGCCCAATAGTGGCGGCATCATAACCGATGTTCGCTCCATAGCGACAACATCTCAACCGTTGCTCGCTCCATAGCGACACCATATAATTTGCAATACTTACCATTTTATCGCAGTAACAATATATCATGCATTTCACAAGTGCAATAATATAAAAGACTATGCTCGTACGTTATACATAACTTATAATTCCGTAGTCCGAATCCAACATTGCCTTAGTCCCATGACCCGACGAATTATGTGCTAAACATAATTAACAATTCACAATTAATTACAAGCATGAAACCACGTGCCCAAGCACGTTCACAACCTCCAATTATATCGTCAATCCATGACGATTAACCATTTTAAAAGACCTCGGGTGAAGCATGCATACTACTCAAAATATTCCATTTTATATGTTCAACGATAATCCATCATTCAATTGAGTAGTCCATTATCTTATTAAAGTTCGACTCCAACCATTCCATTTTAAGAAGTATAACATTCTCATTGGAATGTAGACATTGCCCCGAAAATCGGCTAATTAAACCCTGATTCCAAAATCCCAATATTTTGCCAAACTTTCGAAAAACCAAAGAAACAGGGCCGCGATCGATCGCCACTTCCCGCGATCGATCGCGGGAACCCACTGCCCGAATAAAATGCATAGCCGCGATCGATCGCCACAAATGCCGATCGATCGCCAACTCTTCTGTTTACTCGCGGTCGATCGCTAACATCTCGCGATCGATCGCGAGCACTGTTCAGCATCACCCAATTTCCAGATTCATGTCGCGATCGATCGGCACCAAGCCGCGCGCGACTTGCAACTTTCGAAAAACTCGAGCTTTAATGGAGTTTTTCACACCCCAAACTCAAAACCAACACCCCTTACTCCTTCAACACATCAAATACTCCATTTAACACAAATAAAAAAACCAAAAACACAACTTTGGATTTTAACCAAAACTTCCCAAATTCTAAACCCAACACAAATCTTAATCAAACTCCACAATATCATAATCAAAAAGAAGATAAAGATGAGTGGAAGAAGATTACCAACTTTTCTTCGAGAAATCCAGCTCCCAAGCCAATCCACCAGCGATTTCTCCTCCATGGGAGAAAATAGGGGAAAGGGGTGAAAAGGGTTTAGGCGTGAGAGAGAGAGGAGAGAATGCTTGAACACCGAGTCCACTTGGTATATATAGTACCAAGGCTCAAAAATCTCGAGTCCTCCACAAATACATCATGACTCAATAAAAATCATATGTGTTCAATAATTACCTCTCAATCTCAATTTCCATTACCATCCCCAACTCAAAGTACCCCAAACCCCATCCCACCAAAAACCAAATTCCAAGGTTATCACCAAGATGAGAATACAATCTCAACCCTTGGATCCAACAACCCCAAATACCGGATTTAAAATCCTCGGGAGTCCCAATACCTCAATTAATTCATAATTGCCACAATTAAAATCCATTAAGACTCAATACCACACCGGGATTTACACCATTAATTCCCGGGCATCACAAATCATACTTAATTCAAATGATATCCAAATCACATGTTTCCAGTGGGGAATTAACGATAACTCAACAAACTACAATGCATCTTTTATGTGCTTAAGCTAGTTAGTTCATCTTGAGTTAGATTCATACCATTTTCAGTCATACTTCAAAACTCGGACTCACCCTGTTTTCCAGATTGAGCACTTTGTAGTAAAAGTAGAATATCTCATGCATACTAACTCCAAATTAAGTGAATTTACTATTATTCGAAAATAATTCAAAAATCTACAACTTTTATGTTGACTGCAACCTCAAATTAGAAACATCTGTTTCCCAGAAATTCGAAGAATTCACTACATGTGACATGCATGAACATGTAGACTCAATTTGTGCATAGTTTAATAAAATCACCATAACTTTCTCATCTTAACTCCAAATTGGATAAATTTACTATCATGTCGAAGGTAATGGAAAGATCTACAACTTTTATTTGAACACCATCATCCAATTCGAAACTTAGTTGTACTAAAAGTTCCAAACAATATGCTGCATGCAACATCAATTTCTTCAGATTCATTAGACAGCAACTATGTAACATAAATTCTCATGCATGGCCTCAAAATTCGACCCTTAACCTAACCCAACTGAAATAAACTTGAAAAGATAGTTATACCCTTGTGTAGCTTGAAGATTTGAGCATCAAAGCCACCACAAGTTGCTGCCCTAGCCAAAAATCCAAGCTCCTTGCAAGATCTCCTCCAAATTAGCTCAAATTTTGAATTTTCTGGATGTCCTCTACTCCTCCATCCTTATAGCTTCTCATTCCTCCATTGCATGTGGGTTTTGCTCACGATTTCAAGAAGAATTTGTGGCAAGAAAGGGGTGGTTTTCGAAAATTTGTGCTCTCCAAGTGCCATGTGATCATGCATATGCACATACTCAAAAACATGTTCCAATTGTTGTTTGTGTCATCGTAGTCAATTCGAATTCTATAATTTTAGTTATCCGGGTTTTCTTGAAATTTCACCAACTTGTTTATTTCCTGCAATTCCAACTAAATTCCAAATCTTAACTGATTAATCATCCGAGTTTTACATTATCATCGTTAATCCTGAATAATTAGTAACAAGGCCTTACATCCATCATTATAACCTATCACGTACATCAACATAAAAGCTCCACTACTACAAAAGTTCCCTAATTTAATACTTTATGGTCACATTATTAAAAAAACATTACTAAATCCACAATTGTCACACAACTAAAAAACTAAAAATTAGCTTTGTCAAATAAACAAAAACTAAAAATTGATGGTCAAGAAAACTTTCTCATGTGCGGCTTGTGTGAAAAGTCTACCTCCCACAATCGAGTAAACTATATTCATGTGAAGTCTATCACACGAACATTACTACATAATCGTATATTTATGTAATTGTCTACGATTTTATATGTTTTGATGGATAAATTGATACATATATACATAATCGTATATTTATGTAAATGTATGTAGAATTGAAGAAATCGAGCTAATAATGACGAATAAGGATCAAGAAATGCGTTGAAAATGATGAGGGATCAAAGTAGACCAAGAAAATGCATAAAAGTGAAAAAGACTCGTGATTCATAGCCTAGAAAGAGGAGATCGATCGCCTCGGGCAGAAAAATTACGCAACAAAAAATAGCAAGCACCGATCAATCGCTGATGATTGGGCGACCGATCGCCTGGAGAAAAGTTTTGAAAAACGAACCAGCGATCGATCGCTGGGTTCTGCCGGTCGATCGCCAGCAGTGTCCGAGAATTTTTGGAAACTCGATTTTTACCTTAATTTGGAGATTCTATGCCACCTACTTGCCTTCCTATTTATAACCCTCGAAAATCATACCTTTTGGGCATCTAGGTAGAGTATGTAGAATAGTTTATGTTTAGTTTATAATTTCTCTCTCAGTTTTGTTGAAGAACGCTACGAAGATCGAAGCGAAGCGGGATTGACGACATCGTTGGAGTGGAGATCGGATTAGTATCTCTTCCTATGTCTTTTTTTTTTTTTTTTCATTTTTCTTAGTTATGTCTAGTTAGTTTTTAATTCTTGGTTGAGGAAGACGAATCATTGGATTTATTTATATTGTGGAGATTCTTACATTTATTTATCAATTTTTATTGAATATCAATGTTTTCAGATTTTGATGGCATGATTTATGATTGTTTATTGGATTGACAACCTAATAACTTTCATGTAATCTACTGATAAATTTGATAATTGTCTGATTAATCGAATTTACGAAGCAACTAATATTGATAATTATCTGTTGTTGGTGTTATTAAATTCTTAGAGAAAATCATTGACTGAATTTATATATACCGCTTGCATTTATGTTGTTTAGATTCATCACTTACTAGTTTTGAATGGTGCCATGATTTTAATCTTGATTGTGCATATATAGATAGATTGATTGATGAAAGTTAAATTAGAATGCTTGGACTAATTGACTATGAATAAGGTGATGGAGGAATTAGATTTTCAATTGATGAATATTCAAATAAAATTGAGTCTTTTATGAATCAATAAAATATATGATAATATCCAAGGTAGATTCGACCGATACCAAGAACCGCTTTCAATAGTTTAATATTTGTCTTTATTTTATTAGTATAATTTAATCTTCAAAACCCCATGATTCGTTTTACTTTTTTTTGTTTTAATTTTCATTAACACAAGAATTTACACCTCCTCGTGGAATCGATCCATACTCACACTGCTACATTATTATTATCAATCTTGAGGATTGAATGGTGTTAATTTGGGTGTACACGATAAGCACTACCAAATTTTGAACTCCCACATACTTAATCTTTACTCGACCTCGAGTAAATCGGACAAAACTATAATTTTTTTGTTGGCTCATAGCATCATAATGAACTAGCATGTCATCACTTTAATGCCTCAACAATTTCAAACATGCATAATAATGAAAGGCGGTCAAAAATTAACAGTGGAACAAGTTCAATCCCTAGGCATTTCATACTCAACAAAGTAGTGAATGTGTGTGTGTGGTCATAAACAAGTGTCAAGTACAAATTATAGATCCAATAAATGTAAACTCACAATAGCTCAAGTTGTCCACCAACACAAGTATAAGCTCACTTGCATACTCTTATCCACTATCTTAGCCACTTGCAAACATAAATCAGATAAATCTTTATTAATTTGTATGTTGGCCTAGGTATTGTCTTACGAAAAGAAGGATAAGATGTATCATACAAGATAGTATAATGATATGCACAATTAAAAACTTATCTTCTTGAATGATTATCTAAACCTTGTTCATTTTTGCAAGGTTAATTTCATTTTTTTTTCTTTTGTGCCTTGGCTCCCATTGGAGTCATATTTTTCAATTTTCTCAAGGCATTCCTTTTCTTTCATGCATTTCATTCTTTTGACAATAAAGCTCTCAAATGTATATGAATCATTGATAACAAGTGCATGTGAATGAAACACATCATACATCCTTTCAAAGGTATGGATTTAAAAATCATATTTAGGCTAATTAGGAACATGATAAGCTAGTCAAAGAATGTCGAATGGTGGTTGTTTGTATGCTTAGCATACAACCATTCTTTTACATTAAAGCTAAAAAAGGGTAGTAATGATGATTTTGTTTACATGTAGGCTTGAAAGGCTCAAACGCATCAAAGATCGCCTACATCACTTTCATTTTCGCAAGTAGTCTAGACATATGCCTTAAAGAGCATGTAGTAAGTTCTAGCATGTACCAAAAACTTCCCAAGACTATCATAAAGTCACACAATCTTCATTACGATATGCACACTTCACAAGTCATGACAATATCGTGCTCAAAATATTCAAAGTTAAAGCATAATTTGCATTAGAGATCAAAGTGTTCCAAGGTTAACAATTCACTTATGTTCAAAAGCATGCATGCCATCAATTAAGTTTCTTCATGGGCTAGTGATTCAAAAGTTCATGTTCATCATTCACTATGAGCTCAAAATTTTTCAAATTTTTATAATAAGAAAGCACTAACACACTACTAATACCTCCCATATACTTAAATCTTACATTGTCCCCAATGTAAGTCAAAATTGCATGAAAAGAGAAATTAAACTAAGAAAGCAATAAACAAATAAAAAGGTGATAAGTGTCATTTTTGCACTTATATTTATATATTTTCTCGTTACGTTTCATAATGATTCTTGAACAATATCACGAGTGTTTGTATGATTTTTACATGTATTCAGGAATCTTTGTGAAAAATACGAGGACATGAAGAAAATGAGCTAAAACGATTAAAGCAGAAAGAACGTTGAAGAAAAGAGAAAAAACTAGAGTACAAGACACATATCACTTTTTTCTCCTCAAATATTGAGCCATATTTTGGAAATGAGATCAACATTAAATTGTATAAATGTGGACAGCTAATTCGTTTAATTCTGAGTTTGTATGAGAAAGTTATATGGCCAAAATAGTACAACCATGTCAGCCAGGCAGAAGACCAGGGGCTAGAGTTCCTGGCTTTAGGCGCCCTAGCGCCCAAAAATAAAGAAATGACATTTCCTGGCAGAATACCAGGCGCTAAGGCGCCTGGCATTAGGCGCCCTAGAGCCAATCTGTGAGACGAAAGGCGCTTTTGTTGGACTTTTGAGGCTGATGTGAAGTATGCTCGGCGAAAGGAAGGAGACTTTTGGGATGATTTTGGGACCTAAATTATCAGATTTTGAGGAAGGAAGTTATCTTGGAATTTGAAAAGAAGACATTTCACTCTATATAATAATCATCCAATCTAGACATCAAAATCAATCTTGATATCTTGGAATATCATGTAACATAACCTTGGAGTAGCCTCCATCCTCCATCCCCCATCTTCACCATCAAACACCATCCACAATCCACCATGTTTTCATCATAGGAATTGGAACAAGCCAACAAGACAATCGAATAGCACGATCGAGAATGAAGCGAGGGAAGGAGTAAGAATCAACAAATGAAGTCGACTCGAGAGTTTGCTATTACTTTTAAGCTTTGTTGTTGAATTATTATTTGATTTAATGTGTTTTGGATGATTGAAAGATATCTTGAACATCGTTTTTCCTTTAATATTATGAATTAAGTTGTTATAAATCAAGCTTTGGGAATCCTTCGATTGAATCTATGATTTAGTTGTTATAGATCGGTTGAATTCATTCATCATCTATGAGCATGTTTTAATGTTCTTAATGTTTTTGAAGGTTTGGCCACTTTCAAATGATTCTAGTTATTATAATTGAGATCGAAAGATGATATTATAATACGACATAATAATTTATGCCGTGTGTTTAAGATTGAGATCGAAAGATAAAATCACTTACGAGTGATAACCTTGGGTTGTTTAATATAATGTTAGTAGTTTTCATAAAGTTTCATGCAATATCAAGTTGTTAAATAAGTGAACCAAGTTACTTGTTGCGATTTGATGTTGGGTTTAATATAGATCGATAGAGTATATTGAATGAATTAGGAAAACTCGTCACCTTAGAGAATGGATGGATATAAAAAAAGGAGGGGATTGCTTAAGTGAACCATTGTTGTGATAATATCTGCAAGTGGACTTTTCTCGTGATCATCGATTGTTTTGGTTGGATGAGAGTAGTTAAATTTAATTATTAGTTTACTCATCACTTAAATATTTGAAGGTTAAATATAGTTTTAAAAGAAATCTTATTTGATACTTGTTTGTTAGTCCAATATTCGACACTCTTACTTACGGATCACTATATTAAAACTTGATACCGTACGCTTGCGGTCGATTTGTGTTGTTGACTTATATCATGCACCCCTTAATATTTATTTGCTAAATAAATGCGCGATCAAAATGATAGGAAAACTAACTCCCCTTGGGGTGCCTCCCAAGCAGCGCATTTTTTTAACGTCGGTGGCCCGACGCCTGTACTCGTGTTCATGGTGGTTAATGTTTGGTATCCAACTCTACCTTTTTCCAATTCAGTATTTTCTTGACAGCTCGAAGACGATGCCTATTTGCCTTGTATTTCTTGGATGTCCTCAGCTCTTTTATCATTCCCACGTTTTCTATTGATGTTTTTTGAGATTCAGGAGGAAGTTTTAGCTCAACATCCGATGTCTGCAATTCAGAGTTAAGATTTTTAGAAGGAGAATTTGGTAAAGTAGTAGTAATGGATGAATTATCAGTCAAAATTTCTTCCATACATCCTTCGTCAACAAGTCGATCAGTAGTTACCCCATATCCATGCTCAGTGATAGGATGTGATTTTTCTAGTGATAAGTGTTGTGTGATGCCAATAGTGTAATCAGTAGTAAGAGAATGAATGGGATCATGAGTATTGAATTTAGCTATCTCACCATCAAACTTCATAGTAAAAGCACCACAACTTACATCTATTATGCATTTGGAAGTTGTAAAAAATGGTCTCCCTAACAGAATATGGTTGCTCTTATCATCATTTTCCATGTCAAGTACGTAGAAGTCAGCAGGAAAGACCAATTTATCAACTTTCACTAGAACGTCCTCAAGTACTCCCATGTCACAGTAGACCTATTTGCTAAATTGAATAGCAATTGCACCTTTTTCAAAGGTCGTAGTTCTAAAAAGGAATATATTGAATAAGACATATGATGCTCCTAAGTCTAGCATGACCTTATCAATTCTATTATTTTCAATCGTGCATGGGACAATGAATATACATGGATCCTTTAATTTAGTAGGGGTTTCCTTCTCCTCATCTTCGGAAGAGTCATCCCATAGGTCCATTAAATCACAGTATTCTTTCTCCGGCCCTTCTTTTACAACACAAGATTCTTCTAAATATTTAACACAACTCTCAGTTGGAGACATACCTTTTTGAGTTACATGATGTGCAAGCTCCTTTTCTTCTAGTGGCACATGTGTCTCCTCTTCTAGCTTGGTGGTGTCAGTACCACCTTCGCCGGGGTTCTACCTCTTCGTGACTCCTTTAGGCAATTGCAACCATGTTCTCTCTTGGTGTTTGTGGTGCCGTTCTATTGATCGTTGCTTTTAGTTGTTCCATTTGAGTGTTAAACTTCTGAATGCTAGCCTTGGATTCCTGTTGAAATTGCAAAGTACTTTCAGTAAGTTTAGCAACAAGATCCTCGAAAGACTCACCAGGGGTAGGGAATTGAGGTTGTTGCGGCCATGGCGGGTATTGTGGTATGTATGTCGGTAGGTTGGTCTGCATGTAAGGTGGAGGTGGGCTCATCCATTGACTTACATTGCTGAGATTGGGATGATCACTCCAACTTGATTTGTATGCGCTTTGTCCACTCCCTACGCCAAGTTATTGCACAAGATACTCCAATTCGTCCAAGCTACTATTGTAAGGCCTCGCTACCTTAAGTGTGGATTAAAAGCATAAGGAGAGCTAAACATGCATAAATCAGAGTATAAGGTTCATGTTGATGCCTTGAGCTTAAGGATTACAGTGCCAAAAATAAAATTCCAAAAAGGATTAATTACATTCCCGCAAAATGAATGTTAAGGCTATAACTTTACACTACTCCTAGAGTTGAGACTATACAAAATAATCCTATCCCGCTATACCGATTGCACTCCTCACAAAGCTGACCGCATCATCCCGGTCCTTAGCCCTCCGTGCCAAAAGCTCCTACAGGAACAACCCAAAAATCATGAGCATATAATAAACCATACAACAACATTATTATGATATAAAAATACATAAACCGTCCTGTGTTTTATGCTTTAAATTCTCCCTTTGGTTGTCCCTGTATCACATTCATAATCAACAGATTATAATACGATTAATAAATGTCATGACATATTTCCATTCCATTAATACCGATAACCATTCTCCAGTCTTATTATATCAGTGGCATAATGCCCCTCGTGTTGACATGACAGCGGCATTAATACCCATCGCTTCGACATACCAGCGGCATTTAATCCCTCGCTATAATATGACAGCAGCGTGTTCTTCGCTTCTACATATTAGCGGCAAATATTCTTTCATCGCTACGGTATGATAGCGGCATGTATTCTATCATCGTTTCGACATGAAGGCGGCAAGCATTCTTCATCACTGGAATATAACCTCGACTTATAATAACATTCAACCATGCATCCAATATATATATGCAACCATAATGTATAATCCAATATGTATATGCAACCATAATGCATAATCCAACTGTAAAAAATACATTTTACCGTTCGATGTCCGTACGTCTCACTACGTACCTATGTTCCAAAATGTGAAAATGTTGTGGGACTTTATCTCATGTGTTGTGTTGCCACACCTGCGAAGGCTCTACACAATCACACAATCCAATATTAGAAGCCAAATAACAGTGCAATACCAAAATTCCCATCAAAATAACCAAAATTCAATATTTTCACTATTCATGCCTCGCGATCGATCGGCCCAAGCTCGTGATCGATCGCGAGGCGATCAAATTTTGGCACCAAATCGCTGCCTTGCTCGATCGATCGAGGTGGCCTCACCGATCGATCGAGGAGCCTCGTCGATCGATCGGGAGTTTACGATCGATCGAGCCATGTTTCATCTCATTCGACTTCTCATTCGCGCGATCGATCGGTGGCTCTGCACCGATCGATCGGCGAGCCCCGCATAAGCGAGAAAACACCATTTTTGTGCATATACCACAAGCTAAACCAACATATACCACAAACCATCAATCCTCGTCAACTCAACACGTAACAAACTCCATAAAACCGACATATAACACATCAATAAACATATCTCACCAACAAACAACATAATCCCAAAACAAACCCATTCCTCCCCAAAAATTACCAACCCAAAACTCCACAATACAAGCCCAAACATTAACAAGAGAGTTTCCTTACTCTTGAGCTTCAAATTCCTATCAAGAATCAAGCAAATGCAAGCTTTCCAAAGTTTCCTTCTCTTCCCTTGGTGTTGATCGATTAAGTGGGGTTTGGGGAAGGGTTTGGGTGTGATAAAAATGAGTGGTGGGGAGTGAGGTGAGAGGGGTGGGGTATAAAAGGCGTTGGGGTTTAATAAAACATGGTTCCCAATTAATTAGCATGATGTAGTAAAATATCCCAACATGATATTTTAAAAGCATTTACCAAAAAATGCACCATAACTACAAATACACATGCTTTCCAAAATAATTAACATCCACCTCAATTAAACCATGCCAATACCCAATTTCCACAACATGCATCACAAGCACCCTGAAATGTACTACCAGTTTATGCCCACCGCATAACTATACATTTCACCACCATAATTAATTAACACCATAATAATCGCATAAACATAATTAATGGCCCAAATGCATATAATTATTTCGGGTATATCACAACTATATTCCTCCATGGTAATCGGTATGCCTCAGTGGTTGTGATCAGATGATTATCTGTAAGCATGAACAAAGCAAACTAGTAATAGAAGTAACAAAAATAAAAATAAAAATAACACAAAAATATAACAGGCTTCCCCGGCAACGGCGCCAAAATCGTGTACGCCCAAATTAACCTCACTCAATCCTCAAGATTGATAACAATAATGTAGCAGTGGGAGTAAAGATCGATCCCACGAGGAGGTATGAATTCTTGTGTTAATGCAAATCAAAACAAAAAACAGTAAACAAAAGATGGGGTTTTGAAGATTGAATTATACTAATAAAAATAGAAACCTAGATGAAACTATTGAAAGCGATTCTTGGTATCGGTCGACTCTACATTGGATATTATCATCTATTTCATCGATTCACCAAAGACTCAATTTTATATGAATATTCATCAACTAGAAATCTAATTCTGCCCTCACCTTATTCAATGTCAATTAGTCCAAGCGTTCTAATTTAACTTTCATCAATCAATCAATCTCTATATGCACAATCAAGATTAAAATCATAACACCATTCAAAACTAGTGAGTGATGAATCTAAACAACATAAACACAAGCGGTTTATATAAATTCAGTCAATGGTTTTTCCTAAAAAATTAATAACACCAACAACAGGTAATTATCAATCTTAGTTTCTTCGTAAATGCGATTAATCAAACAATTATCAAATTTAGCATTAGATTACATGTAAGTTATTAGGTTCTCAATCCAATAAACAAACATAAATCATGTCATCAAAATCTGAAAACAGTCTCCTGCAATTGTTGTTCCTCTGAATCTTGGGATTATGTTTGTATTTGCCCGCACTTCGGCAGCAACAAAAACCAGATGTCCCCAGAAATGTTTTTGAAAACAAGATCGAAGCCAAATTTTGGCGTCTTATGATTAGGATCTAATTCAATTTTTGGTTCAATAAGAATCCAAATATGAATATGATTGATGTGACTAGAAATAGACACATCTATTAAGCTTAATTGTCTACGATTTGGTATGTTTTGATGATTAATTTGATGCATGCTACCTAATCATATATTTGTGTATATGTAGGTGGAATCGAAGAAATCGAGATAATAATGATGAATAAGGATCAATAAATGCATTGGAGTTGACAAGAGATCAAAGTAGACCAAGAAAAATGCAAAAAAGTTGACCAAGACAGGTGATCCATTGCCCAGGAAGTAGATATTGATCGCCTCGAGGCAGAAAGTTTCAGCAACAAATTTGTCACATTAGCGATCGATCACCACTTTCCAAGCGATCGATCGCGAGCCGAGAAAAATGAAAAAAATAAGCTAGCGATCGATCGCCAGCAGAGTGTTGGAAACTTTGGATTCTTTATTTCTTTCATTCCTTCCTACATGGATTCTAACCTACCCCATCAACCTCCATATACATATATGCACGAAAATCAAACCTTAGAATAAATTAGGTAGAGTAGGTAGAATAGTTTAGACTAGTTTTATATTTTTTCTTTCAATTTTGTTGAAGACGGCTACGAAGATCGAAGTGAAGCCGGGATTGACACCTCGACGAGCAGAGTTCGGATTAGTTTTCTTTCCTTTGTTTTTATTTATTGTTTTTCTTAGATTATGTCTAGCTAGTTTGGTTGAGGAAGACAAATCCTTGGATTTATTTATCTTGGGGAGATTCTTACGCTTTTGTTTATCGATTTTATTGAATATCTTTGTTTTTCTGATTTTATTGATATGATTTGTGTCTGCTTATTGGATTGAGAACCTAATAACTTGTATGTAATCTAATGCTAAATTTGATAATTGTTTGATTAATCAAATTTATAAAGCAACTGAGATTGATAATTGCTTGTTGTTGGTGTTATAAAATTCTTAGGGGAAGTCATTGACTAAATTTATATAAACAACTTGTGTTTATGTTGTTTAGATTCATCATTCACTAGTTTTGAATGGTGTCATGATTTTAATCTTGATTGCGCATAAAAAGATTTATTGATTGATGAAAGTTAAATTAAGACGCTTGGACTAATTGAATAAGAATAAGGTGATGGAGGAATTAGATTTCCAACTGATGAATATTCAAATAAAATTGAGTTTTTTGTGAATCGATTAAATAGATGATAATATCCAAGGTAGAGTCGACCGATACCAAGAATCGCTTTTAATCTTTGTTTTTAATTTTAATTAGTACATCCTTTTATTTTAATTGTTTTGTTTTTTATTTTCATTAACACAAGAATTCACAGCTTACACTCCTAAGTCTACGATTCTGAAACCTTATTTAGGAGTGACAGAACCCGGTTTAAAAGGGGCTCAAATTCTTGCTTCAATGTTGCTACAAACTTGAATTTTCTTGGTGCATCTTGTTCCTCAAGCTTAGTAGCATTCAAATCCATCTTTGCATGTGACATGCACTCACAATTTCAAGAGAATTTTGGTGGGAGAAGGGCTGATAATTTCGAACAAGAGGAGAGAAGGTGGAGGATTTTGTTGGGGAAGGAAGAGAGAGAAGGTTCTTGCCATAAAATAAAATCCAATCTGAAAAATAAAGTATGGGGCGTGACATACCATGCTAAATTGCATGACACTTTGTCATTCTTGACATGATTTATTTATGTCTCGTACTGGGTTCTGACCCCCTTCGCGGGGGGCTGTCATGTCTTTGTTGTATGGGTATGACAGGTGGTACAGGTGGACGTATTTCAGATGCTTGAGATGAAGCATCGATGAATACCAGAGCTCCGTGAGAGCAAGCTCAGGTTATATTTTATGTTTTGAGTCCCAGTAATTGTTAGAGTACCTTTTAACTACATTTTAAATTACTGGGGTATGCCCCGAGTATCTGTATTTTAAGTATTATATTACTGGTTGGTTATAGGGAGCTTATACTTGTGTTAGTGTATAACTTGAGCTATTGTGGGTTTGTATTTATTGGATCTATAATTTGTACATAACACTTGTTTATGAACACACACACGTTCGCTACTTTGTTGAGTATGAAAAAGCCTAGGGATTGAACTTGTTCCACTGTTAACTTTTCACCGCCATTCATTATTGTGCATGTTTAAAATTGTTGAGGCATTAAAGTGAGGATAAGTTGGTTGTTGTGAGCCAATAAAAATATTGTAGTTTTATCTGATTTACTAGAGGTCGAGTAAATATTAAATAAATATTAAGTAAATATTAAGTAAATATTAAGTATGGGGGAGTTTGATGTGACTAGAAATAAACTTATCTATTGCGCTTAATTGTCTACGATTTGGTATGTTTTGATGATTAATTTGATACATATGCTATATAACCGTATATTTGTGTATATATAGGTGGAATCGAAGAAATCTAGCTAATAACGATGAATAAGATCAATAAATGTATTGGAGTTGACAAGAGATCAAAGTAGACCAAGAAAAATGTATAAAAGTTGACCAAGACAGACGATCCATCTCCCAGGATGCAGAGAACGATCGCCACGAGGAAGAAAGTTCCACCAACAAATTTATCACATTAGCGATCGATCGCCACTTTCCAAGCGATCCATTGCTCGCCCGAGAAAAATGAAAAAAATAAGCTAGTGATCGATCGCCAGACATTAGCGATCTATCGCCAGCAGAGTTTTGGAAACTTTGGATTCTTGATTTCTTTCCTTCTTACATGGATTCTAACCTAGCCATTCATCCCCCCTATACATATATGCATGAAAAATCAGACCTTAGAATAAATTAAGTATAATAGTTTAGACTAGTTTTATAATTTTCTTTCAATTTTTTTGAAGACGGCTACGAAGATCGAAGCGAAGCCGGGATTGACACCTCGACGAGCGGAGAATGGATTAGTTTTCTTTCCTTTGTTTTTATTTGTCATTTTTCTTAGATTATGTCTAGCTAGTTTTTAATTCTTGGTTGAAGAAGACAAATCCTTGGATTTATTTATCTTGGGGAGATTCTTACGTTCTTGTTTATCGATTTTATTGAATATCTTTGTTTTTTCTGATTTCATTGATATGGTTTGTGTTTGTTTATTGGATTGACAACCTAATAACTTGCATGTAATCTAATGCTAAATTTGATAATTGTTTGATTAATCAAATTTACGAAGCAACTAAGATTGATAATTGCCTGGTGTTGGTGTTATTAAATTCTTAGGGAAAATCATTGACTAAATTTATATAAACCAGCTGTGTTTATGTTGTTAGATTCATCACTCAATAGTTTTGAATGATGTCATGATTTTAATCTTGATTGCGCATAAAGAGATTGATTGATTGATGAAAGTTAAATTAGGACGCTTGGACTAATTGACTAGGAATAAGGTGAATGAAGAATTAGATTTCAATTGATGAATATTCCAATAAAATTGAGTCTTTTGTGAATTGATGAAATAGATGATAATATCCAAGGTAGAGTCGACCGATACCAAGAATCGCTTTCATTAGTTAATCTTTGTTTATAATTTTAATTAGTATAATTCAACTTCAAAACCCCATCCTTTTATTTTAATTCTTTTGTTTTTTATTTTCATTGACACAAGAATTCACACCTCCTTGTAGGATCAATCACTACTCACACTACTACATTTTTTGTTATCAATCTTGAGGATTGAGTGGGGTTAATTTGGGCGTACATGATAAGCGCGACAAGGATTAAGCCTCACTATTGAGCGAAGTTGTCTTCGGGATTGTTTATTACCGATACCTCTAACATTCCATATGAGGCAATTCGTCCAAGGGGGCTAGATGGAAAGCTCGAATCGCGGTATATGGGGTGCTAGACGACAATCTTGACTTTTATTTGATTAACATGATTTGATCTTGGAGATGCGAATGAAACTTGAGATTGACAATAGCACACTTACGTTCCAATTTTGTGATGTGTTGCTTGGTTTATTAGCAAACACGTATTGTTTGATTTTTGGATGAACTCTTGTTTGTGTGTAAGTGAGGTTTTTGCGCTATACATTTCAGTTGTAAAATTAATTTTTTTGAAGTATTGAGAATGCATTCTACATATTGAGTTTAATGCTTGCTTAAGGACGATCAAGTGATAAGTTTGTGGGAGGTGATAAGTGCCATTTTTGCAATTATGTTTTTATGTTTTCTTGTTTTATTTTATTGTGAGTCTTGAACAATATTACGCTTTTGGTATGAATTGTATATTTCAGGAAGTTACATAGAAATGCGATGAAATGTAGAAAATGAGTTAAAAACGATGAAAAAAAGACTTGAATGAGCTAACTGGGTGAAGAAGGGACAAGAATCTCGAGTTTGGGAGACAAATGATCGACCGATCGATCTTCAGAAGAAGTGAAGGAAGCAACAAATTAGACTTTTACCGATTGATTGGTAGAAAGGGCATCAATCGATCGGTACAATGCGTTCATTAAAAAAAAAATTCAGATCGGTAGGTAGTTACCGATCGATTGGTATGTGATATAATTTCGAGATTTTGCTTCCTTTTGAAGAGCTTCAGCCCAACAAGGAAGCTTCTTCCTCCCTCACTAACTTGTTGGTCGATCAAAGGACGGATTGTACGGACTTTGGCACCACTTTGACCATAGTAAATTAGGCAATGGATTTTATATTGAGATCGAGATGAGATCAAATATACGTGTGACATCAATTGATTACCCAATCGAAGGCTAGTAGTTTTCACAAATCTCAATGCAATATTGATTGTTCAATAAGAACATGAGAGTGGCTTATTACACGTTAATATTATGTTTGGTATAGCATGTGTCACGCCCCGAGACCGGAGCGCGTGACACCGGCGTTGAATCCAAATATGAAATTCTAATACAACAAGCCTCGTGTACAGATCTATGATAAAACCAGTCTATTTATTCCAAAATCAATAGATTGTCGTTACAATTGCTCTTACAAAATCAATTGTCTCGGAATAAATCAAAGATGCGGAATCGTAAATAAAATTATTAAATTTTCTTGAAGGTTCTTCGTGGATCTTCATCTCCAAAATTGTTCTTGTTCTTCTTCCTCGATCTCTTCTTTTCGTCCTTGTCTGGGAGGGGGTAAGGGGGTGAGTGTTTGGGAAAAACACCCAGCAAGTAGAGGCCGATTGAACATGGTAAAAATATACATATATTCATAGCAAAAAACTTTTTATATTTCTTTATCAAATCACATAGATCTTGGCATATATACACATTTCTTACTCATAAACACATATCTTCCACATTCACATAACGACTTATTTGATTCAAAAGGTGGCTCCGCAAAGTCCCTTAATTCATAATCATGCCACATACTTGTTAGATATAAAACATATTCTTCATATTTGATGTCCAATCGAAAGTTTAAACATATATATAGTTTTTGAAAATGAAATGGTAATTGTAGCAAAAACCAACTTACCTGTTGAATAACCGAAGCGTGCTAAAGAGATCCGTGTTGATAATTGATGAAAATCATTTCCATTCTTCCTTGCATTTTTGAAAACGGTGTGTGTAATGTGTGTGGCCTTGAAAAGATGATGATGATGATAGAGTAGAGTTTTTCTCCCTTTCTTTGTTTAAGGCATGTGGTGGTTTTATGTAGGTTAGTGTATGGATGTCAATCCCATAACTTTTGTCTTTCCATTCCAAGGATTAAGGTAGGTCATAAAGTGTATGTATATGTATGTGTATTTTAAAAACAAAATGGTGTCTTGCTTGGTTAGTCTTTTCTTGGTATGGAATGATGTGTGTTTTTATTGTAGGGAAATTAATTGTAGATCCATTTCTTTAGCCTTTTTTATTGACAATATTATAGATAAATAATAATTGGATGACATTATGAATTGAGATATTATTGAGGCAATTAAATGGGGTAATAAATTGACATCATTGTCACAATTTAGTGAGGCAAAATTTAGGGTCATCACATTGTTGATGGGTATGCGTTATCAATGCACTTAATTTGGAGGCAAGAATTAGGGACACTTAATTGTGGAGGTGAGTGGGATTATTTGTCATGAAATGATGTATTTAAAGGTGTGGGATTTTGGATGACAACCTTACCATCTTGGTCAAGAAAAATCCCAAAATGTTGTCTTCTGATTGAGTAGTGGCTTAATGGTGATTGATGTGTAATTAAGTTGATGGTCAAGGCATTGAATGGTTTAATTATGCACTTTAAAAATCCTAGTATGTGAAAATGGAGCCTCATTGGGTGTCTTTTTATGTAGGATTAGTGTAGGAATTATAGTCCATAACTTATATCCTTTCATTGCAAGATTTAAGATTGGTTATTATTATCATTATTGTTTTCAATGATTTCTTAATTATCTACAAACTTAGAATTATTTAAAGTCTACAAGCTAAAATCGTATAACCTTGGTATTATCTCCTACACAAACTCTAATAAGTTAACTAATTAGTTATTTGCTTAAATAAGTGATTTAAAGTCCACAAGATTGATTAATACAATTCAATCCAACCATAATGCAAATCTATTATTTTTATTTACTTTTCAATATTATCTCGGTATCACGTAATTTGTTTGACCAAAATTTCGGGTCTTCACATCCCTCCCTCCTTATTGGATGTTTCATCCTTGAAACTTGAGTCGGCTTCGGAAACACATCACATAAACACTTAGCACATATCACATATCACATAGTGGCTTCTTTGGGTTCAAGAGGTGGCTCCCATGCGCATAGCACTTTGCTCATTGGATTCAAGAGGTGGCCCCCGTTATGTGTAGCACTTTGCCCCGTCGGTTCAAGAGGTGGCTCTCACATAACGTGGCACTTTGCTCCTCCGATTCAAGTGGTGGCTCCTACACACGTAGCATTTTGCCCCGCAAAGCCTTACTTGCACATTTACATATAATCTCACAACGACTTATTGGATTCAAGAGGTGGCTCCCATGTGCATAGCACTTTGCTCATTGGATTCAAGAGGTGGCCCCCGTTATGTGTAGCACCTTGCCCCGTCGGTTCAAGAGGTGGCTCCCACATACCCTGGCACTTTGCTCCTCCGATTCAACTGGTTGCTAGTACACATGTAGCACTTTGCTCCGCCAAGTACTTACTCTTACATCATCATATCTTACGCATAAACACATGGCAACTTATTGGATTCAAGAGGTGGCTCCCATGCGCATAGCACTTTGCTCATTGGATTCAAGAGGTGGCCCCCGTTATGTGTAGCAATTTGCCCCATCGGTCCAAGAGGTGGCTCCCACACAGCGTGGCACTTTGCTCCTCCGATTCAAGTGGTGGCTCCTACACACGTAGCACTTTGCTCCGCCAAGTTCGTACTTTCACATAAACATATATTACACCTAATCGCATGACAACTTATTGGATTCAAGAGGTGGCTCTCATGCACATAGCACTTTGCTCATTGGATTCAAGAGGTGGCCCCCGTTATGCGTAGCACTTTGCCCCGTCGGTTCAAGAGGTGGCTCCCACACAGCGTGGCACTTTGCTCCTCCGATGCAAGTGGTGGCTCCTACACACGTAGCACTTTGCTCCGCCAAGTTCTTACTTGTACATTTACACATAATCTCACAGTGGCTTATTGGATTCAAGAGGTGGCTCCCATGCGCATAGCACTTTGCTCATTGGATTCAAGAGGTGGCCCCCGTTATGCGTAGCACTTTGCCCCGTCGGTTCAAGAGGTGGCTCCCACATAACGTGGCACTTTGCTCCTCCGATTCAAGTGGTGGCTCCTACACACGTAGCACTTTGCTCCGTCAAGTCCTTACTTGTACATAATCATATCTTACGCATAATCACATGGCAACTTATTGGATTCAAGAGGTGGCTCCCGTATGCATAGCACTTTGCTCATTGGATTCAAGAGGTGGCCCCCATTATGTGTAGCACTTTGCCCCGTCGGTTCAAGAGGTGGCTCCCACACAACGTGTCACTTTGCTCCTCCGATTCAAGTGGTGACTCCTACATACGTAGCACTTTGCTCCGCCAAGTTCGTACTTACACATAACTCTTAACTTTAGAAAATTGAGCAAATAGAGTTCCGAGTTTCCACTTGGAATGAAGGTTTAAAGTTGTTGCGTAGGATAGTAACCATGGAATATCACAATTCCAGATACACTCGAAGAGTAAATTAAAATTTTATTAACTAAACTGAGAGGTTTACCATGAAATCCTAAACAAAGAAAATTATCACTAGGATACCCAAGATATATTCTTTATTATCCTTAAGATATTGCATACTAGAAAAACTAGTCTATTGTTTCTCCATCTCCTAAATCCCCTTCAACATCTTCCAGTATCATAGGATCTTCCTATTCCATCAGGAAATTGATCACAGACTGCTTGTAGTCAACTTCTTGTGCCAATTGATTCTTCTCATTCATGAGGGCTTGATTTGAGTCTACATGTTCTCCCGATGCTCATTGAACTCCTGCTCGAAGCGTTCCAACTGTTGGCACTTATTATTGTGGACTTTCATAAGTGTTTTGTGGTCCTCGATTGCTTTTGTAAGTCGCTCTTCGGCACGATGATGGTGGTAGGTCATCCTATGGGTGTTGTAATGGAAGTGATTGATTATCTCCAACAACTCGGTCTTGTCTCGCATCTCCTTGTCTTGGAATATTTTAAATTCGGTTATATCATTCTCCTTATTTTGGATCGAACTGGTTTGAGCATGAGTCATCGTAGCCTACGTCGTATTGAAAAATATGCTACGGTGGATGTGGAATCGAAAGATGAGATTTCGTGGTTAGAGTTCTTTGAAGAGAAGAATTCGATCCTCAATTGGTTACTTTTCAGTTGCTGAATTTTGAAATTGACAAACGATTTTTCTTGGAAATGATGTGAGGATAAATAACACAATTCGGATTGAAGTAATCTGCTTCGGTGGTTGAAAAATCGAGGGCATGAATTTTGGGATATTAGGGTTTAATAGGCGCGGATTAGAGCTTCAAGAATTCGATCACTCGAGGTTTGGAATTTCAAAATTGTTAAGGGGCTATTAATATACATGTTAGGAGGGTTCATAACCTAGATTTAATTTTAAAAAGGTCATTCGGAGTTGGGAGAAATCAAAGTCTGAAATTTTCGCAATTTTAGGGTTCTTAGGCGAGAATCTCGATCCGAAATTGAGCATCTTCCCATGTTTGTGAAGTCGATTAGATAGAGGGTTTTTGTTAGGCACAGAATAAGGATAATAAACCCGAATTTAATTTGTAATCGGTATTCATCTTGACAAAAAAATTGGATCCCAAGTTTTACGTGACCAAGGGTTCTAGGGGGAGGATTGCGGATTGAAATTGTAAACTTTTCCTTGTTCGTTATTTCAATTGGATAGAGGGCTTTTGTAAGGAATGAAATAAGGATCATAAACACAAAATTAATTTGAAATTGATGTTTGGATTGTTGGAGAAATCGTTGGTCGAAATTTTTGCCATTTAGGGTTTATAGGGCGTGAATTGCGGCTCGAAATCGGAGACCTTCCCTTGTTTTACACTCAGATTTTTCAGAGGGCTTTTAATGAGGATGATATTAGTATTAATACTCCCGATTCAATTCGGATTTATGTTGGGATGATTGAGAAATCGATTAAGGAAATTCTTGAATTTTTAGGGTTCATAGGCGTGGAGTATGTTTCAAATTTGAGTACTCTCCGACGTTATAGGAGGCGATATGGCATAGGGCTTTTATTACCCATACCAAGAATGATAATCCTTTGAATTTAATTCGATTTTTATGTTCGGATTCGGGAGAAATTAAGGTTTAAATTTCGTTTAGAGTTCTTGATTATGTCGAAATTTTGATCGAAAATTAAGCATTATCCTTTGTTTGTGAGGTAATAATAATTGAGGGGTTTTGTTTTTCATGAACATGCGATTAATTACACAGATTTGGTTCAAATTCGGTGTTCAAAATCAGGGGTAAATTGATCGTCGAAATTTTCAAAATTTAGGGTTCATATGAGTATAATTTAGATCCGAAATTACTTACTTTCCTTAATTTGTTAATCCGATTGGTTAGAGTGCTTTGGTTCGACATATTTCAACGAATAGAAACCCAGATTTAATTTGGGAATGGTGTTCAGATTAATTGATTAATCGAATTTGGAATCTTTCAAAAATTAGGGTTCTTGGGCAAGAATTTCGAAAGATGATTGGTGCCTGAATTTTGGAATTCGTTGAGGGCTATTGTTCGTCTATGATCATTCCTCGCCAAGATCAAACTGGACTTGTCGATCGATGCTCGAAGCCACTGGAAACGAGAGCGGTTAGAAAACTGTACGGGCGTGGATCTTCAGCGACGAAATTGACCAGGAAAACTCGGTCCGATGGGGCTGATAATTTGGACATGAGGTAGTCTGGTGGAGGCGTTCTCGTTCGATGGTCGGACGTCGTTTCTCCGGTGGTGGCAAGGTGGCGGCGGTGATAACCTTAGGTCTAGGGTTTCGATTTGTTTTTTTTTTTTAATAAAAATTTCAGATTGTAATTTTCGATTCCCAACTGAATTTTGTTTTATGCAGTTGGTCTATTTTTACCGGGATTCACAATCTGGTAATTTTATAATTACCAGAAATCTTTCTCAGCGGAATCATTGAACCTGATTTTGCTCTGATATCACTAAAATGTCACGCCCCGAGACCGGAGCGCGTGACACCGGCGTTGAATCCAAATATGAAATTCGAATACAACAAGCCTCGCGTATAGATCTATGATAAAACCAGTCTATTTATTCCAAAATCAATAGATTATCATTACAATTGCTATTACAAAATCAATTGTCTCGGAATAAATCAAAGATACGGAAGCGTAAATAAAACTATTAAATTTTCTTGAAGGTTCTTCGTGGATCTTCATCTCCAAAATTGTTATTGTTCTTCTTCCTCGATCTCTTCTTTTCGTCCTTGTCGGGGAGGGGGCAAGGGGGTGAGTGTTTGGGAAAAACACCTAGCAAGTAGGGGCCGATTGAACATGGTAAAAATAAACATATATTCATAGCAAAAATCCTTTTAATATTTCTTTATCAAATCACATTGATCTTGGCATATAAACACATTTCTTACTCATAAACACATATCTTCCACATTCACATAACGACTTATTTGATTCAAAAGGTGGCTCCGCAAAGTCCCTTAATTCATAATCATGTCACATACTTGTTAGATATAAAATATATTCTTCATATTTGATGTCCAATCGAAAGTTTAAACATAAATATAGTTTTTGAAAACGAAATGGTAATTGTAGCAAAAACCCACTTACCTGTTGAATAACCGAAGTGTGCTAAAGAGATCCGTGTTGAGAAACGATGAAAATCATTTCCATTCTTCCTTGCATTTTTGAAAACAGTGTGTGTAATGTGTGTGGCTCTTGAAAAGATGATGATGATGATAGAGTAGAGTTTTTTTCCCTTTCTTTGTTTAAGGCATGTGGTAGTTTTATGTAGGTTAGTGTATGGATGTCAATCCCATAACTTTTGTCTTTCCATTCTAAGGATTAAGGTAGGTCATAAAGGGTATGTATATGTATGTGTATTTTAAAAACAAAATGGTGTCTTGCTTGGTTAGTCTTTTCTTGGTATGGAATGATGTGTGTTTTTATTGTAGGGAAATTAATTGTAGATCCATTTCTTTAGCCTTTTTTTATTGACAATATTATAGATAAATAATAATTGGATGACATTATGAATTGAGATATTATTGAGGCAATTAAATGGGGTAATAAATTGCCATCATTGTCACAATTTAGTGAGGCAAAATTTAGGGTCATCACATTGTTGATGGGTATGAGTTATCAATGCACTTAATTTGGAGGCAAGAATTAGGGACACTTAATTGTGGAGGTGAGTGGGATTATTTGTCATGAAATGATGTATTTAAAGGTGTGGGATTTTGGATGACAACCTTACAATCTTGGTCAAGAAAAATCCCAAAATGTTGTCTTCTGATTGAGTAGTGGCTTAATGGTGATTGATGTGTAATTAAGTTGATGGTCAAGGCATTGAATGGTTTAATTATGCACTTTAAAAATCCTAGTAGGTGAAAATGGAGCCTCATTGGGTGTCTTTTTATGTAGGATTAGTGTAGGAATTATAGTCAATAACTTTTATCATTTCATTGCAAGATTTAAGATTGGTTATTAGTATCATTATTGTTTTCAATGATTTCTTAATTATCTACAAACTTAGAATTATTTAAAGTCTACAAGCTAAAATCGTATAACCTTGGTATTATTTCCTACACAAACTCTAATAAGTTAACTACTTAGTTATTTGCTTAAATAAGTGTTTTAAAGTCCACAAGATTGAGTAATACAATTCAATCCAACCATAACGCAAATCTATTATTTTTATTTACTTTTCAATATTATCTTGGTATCACGTAATTTGTTTGACCAAAATTTCGGGTCTTCACATCATGACCATAGTATATTGAATAAATTAGGAAATCTCGCAACCTTAAAGATATATGGAGATTCAATCAAGTGTCATATGGTATTACATTCGTGAACCGACGTATTGAAATCTTCTCAAGTGTAATTTTCTCGTTAATTTTGATTTCTTTATTTGGATTAGTAGTTGAATTTAGATAATAATATTTTATTCAATTAATCATATGTTAAATATAGTTTAAATCGTCTTATTTGGTACTTACAATTAGTCCTTATGTGTTCGACAATTTGTTCTTCATAATTTATACTAAAACTTGACAATTGTGCACTTGCGGTTTAAAATCGTGCTACTAAGTTAAACCGTGCACCTATATGATTTATTGTTAAATAAAGCGAGATAAGTAATTGCACACTCTATCTTAATTCGAGGTTATATAATGGAAGAATAAAGGTATACCTTCAAGTATTTTCAAGATTTGAAGACTAATCATTAACCAAAATCATCATGTGCTCCATGTTCTATTTTCATCTTGGAATAACAAAGATATCGTCAAAAGGAACTATCACATAGTGAAAATGTTAAATGACACGACTCATCAAGTCAATGGAAATAATAATAAATTTAGAAGGATCATGTGGTATAACCACGAATTCATAATGGTCATACCTAGCATATAAAACAGTCATATGCACGTTTTTAATTCGGATTCGCACCTGATACTAATAATCAGAATGGAAATCCATTATCAAATATACAAAAGTACCTTATCATAAATCGAACAAATAATTAATATAAGATAATTAGTATTAAATTGCCTTAAATTACCTAAAATCAATTCATGTTCATATACTATATCCTATTTCTCATTTCAATGAAGTTGGAGCTTCTCTTGGTAGTGTACTTCAATTGAATATATATTCATATCGAGAAGACCAGAAATAATTCTTTTGACTAGTTTAAGTCGCATCCTTCATAGAGAAAATTTCCAACAGGTTATGACCCATAATAGTCTTTACTATTTTCTTAATCGTACAGAATTCATACCGAGTTTGCAACCAAAGTACCTTCATATTCGACACTGAATACGTGCCTGTTCTATGCACATATCTGTGTCTGACACGACATCCATCTTACCCCGGGTCCGTCTCTAATTTGCTTTTATACGAGGTGTTCATCAAATAATATAAAATAAATTTTTAATCTTTATAACAATGTCGAACCCATATTTCATGTCATCAAAGCCACATCTTACTCTTTCTAGAATTCTCAGTGCCGAAATTTAGGTTACTCCATGTCCTGGACTTCTATCACAAGCAAATCCAACGACATTTTCAATCTATCAATATGTTGGTCAACATTGTTACAGGTTCAGGAGTGATTGCATTACTCTAATCACATTCATTTAAATTAAATTACTATAGCATTAATACCATGATTGATATCGATAATGTATATTGATTTGTTCAAACAAACTCAAATATCATTCAGCAGTAACCTTTTTAGTAGGTTTCAAGTATATACCTCTTTTCCTACCTTTTCCAGCACATATAATACATATTCACAATAGTGTAGTATTAATACGTGATCAATGTCAATACTATACAAAATCAGCATGTTTCAATATCAATCATGCATCAATCTCATATCAAAATACAACTCAAACCAAACCAAGCAAGGGCAAGTAATTTCAGTTAATTTAAACATAAACGCATATATTCTTTTGTGCCTATTCCAGTGTGCACAAGATCCACATTAGAGCATTCTCAATTATTCTATGATACCATACTATGAGGGCCCAAATCTAATCATGTACAGGGTATCGAGTTTCATGAAATTTAAGTTGGTGAGACGTGTAAACACTCGACCTGTTATATCCATACATAGACCAAACCTTTAAAAGGTACATATGTGCTTATTACATATCCTCCGGTACCTAAAGGAATAGTAAGCACATGTGTTGTAGTTCTTCTCGTTTTTAATTTTAGAAAACTATCTTCGCACTCGTCTGACCAAACTAATTTCTAATTTTTCTGTGTCAGCTGAGTAATAGGTATAGCTTTTTTTGAAAACCTTTCAATAAAACGATAGTAATAACTAGTTAAACCCATGAAGTTTCGGACCACGGAAGCATCCGTGGGTCTCGATCAGTTTAACACTACTTCGACATTGGTTGTATCGACAAAATGCCATGTCTAGAAATGACGTGGCCCAAAATATCACTTTGCCCAGCCAAAAGTCATGTTTGGACAGTTGGTCTAAAATTATTTCTTACGAGGAATCTGAAATGCCAATTCCTTTTTAATATTTAGTAGATTATTTTTAAAATATTATCGGAGTTTATTCGATTGTTTCAAAAATATATTCGTATATTTACCATGTTCTGATCCAATTGCCAGTTAACATTTACAACATCAGTTTCTATTCTCATTAATTAACAAGTTAATGTACAAATTACACTTAATTAGCGCTAAGCAAATCTTTGGGCATCACAATATTAATGGTTGAAATGATCTTCCATTTGAAAATTTTCATAATAAAGATATATTTTCCCTAGTGTGTTCATTGTGTATGGGTATATAACTGTAAGATCAAATGATTATAATTATACCAATAACAATAGCTTGTGGTAAGTGCAACTCACCCGATCAGAGAATATAAAGAGTATGTTATATGGTAAGAAACAAGGTTGTAAGCGCTTTCTAAAGGAATGCTTACCGAAGCGAAATGTCTAATCTTTAAACTGTTTAGCAGACCAACCGTCACGTTTAGATCTCTTCAAAAGTAGGGACAATTATTGCACTCCAACAATCTCTCTCGCAATAATTGCATTGCCTTGCAACTCATGGAATCAAACAGTGACTTTGGCTCTGATACCAATTTATGATCAAGCGCTTTTCGTATCACCAAAAGATATAGCTGGTGGTAATGCAACAACTCTAATATTAAACTGTATAGTAGCCCAAACATCACGCTTCGATCGCTCTCCAAGCAAAGACAATTATTGTATTACAACAATAACACTCTCTAATTTAGGAATGACTTTTCTTGGGATACATATTCGATTCTTGAAATCATATTCGCTCATGATAATTCAAAGTCGAGCCAAGTATGAAGGAAACATCTGTTCTTTCGATTTAAAAAATTTGAACATGAAATTTAATTATAATAGAATGTTTTTTTTACCACTCGAACTAATTACGAAATTATTTGAAAGGGTAGCATCCGCTGGAATCAATCCTGTATATTTGTGTATAGGATTACGACCCATGTCCAAGACTGTGAAACGTGTCATAAGATTTAAATTGATTGAAATGCATTTTTAAATCAGCCATAAAATCTCATGCCAATTACGGAAATGTCATCCGTGCAAGGACGTATTCACTTTCAATATAGGTAAGCTTCCCAAGTCCATTTGGTTTAACGTACTAAGAAAAAGTACGTCCGCCGAACTTCCTGTGTCCACGAAAATCCTCTGCACATTATAATTAGCCACTGTAGCAGAGATAACCAACGCATCATCATGAGGAAAATGGATTCCTTGCAGATCTGCAGGCCCAAAAGATATGGACGGACCCTCATGTACATGATTAGGGTCAAGAGATAGCACTTGAAGCTTCCGGGCGTGATTCTTTCTTGCTCTGTTCGAATCTCCACCCGACATCCCTCCGGATATCATGTGTATAGTTCCCCGATTAGGGGTATTGTTCAAGGTTTCCTCTTCTCCCTCTACTCTTTCTCCCCGAACTGACCAAGGGACTGGCTGAGGTGCTCCTCTTCCGGGATTTATGTTAACTTTAGGAGTGAAATTATTGTCTTTGAACTCCTCGTTAAATCCCCGCCCCCCATCAGACTCAATAGATCTCCCTCCTCGGAAACCTCCTCCTCGACATCCTCTGCCTCGGAAGGACCCTCCTCGGAAAGGTCCCCCCCTATGAGGTCCACCCCGCCCCCTCTTCGGCATACTTTGGTTCATGGCTACTTCCCGATGAGGTCTCATCGGTAGATACTGGTCAAAACTTCTTTTGATTGGCTCCACTGGTTTATTCTTTCTGTTCACTTCCTCCCCCATTTTACCATCTCTTCTTTGCTTCATCCTTTGGGCTTCTTCCAAATTAATGTACTTGGAAGCTCTTCCCAACAGTTCATCATAATCAGAAGGTGGTTTTTTCGCCAAAGATCGGAATAAGTCTCCTTCTTTTAATCCTTGAGTGAACGCGCTGATGAGTATTTCAGAGGTGACATGTGGAATATCCAGACAGGCATGACTAAATCTTTTCAGAAAATCTCGAAGAGATTCCTTCTCCGCTTGCTTAATCCCGAACAGGCTAAGAGCTGTTCTCTTGCAACTCCGGCTGCTTGCAAATTGATGCAAAAATAGAGAACTAAACTTCGGGAAAGAGTCTATGATTCTGGCTAGCAACTGATTAAACCATGCTTGCGCTGCACCCGATAATGTAGTCAAGAAAACCCGACACTTCACTCCATCCGTGAGTTGATGAAGAAGCGAAGCGTTTTCAAATCGGGACAGGTATTCTTCGGGATCTGTACCACCATCATAGTTTCCCACATTCAGAGTCCTAAAGTTTGGGGGCAAGGGATCGTCAACCACATGGGAAGCAAATGGAGTACTCCTCTACGGAGGATATAGACGTCCTTCCATCTTATTACGCATCTGCTGCATCTCACTTTTCAGCTCTTTCATTTGGCGATTTAGAGCTTTATCAGTTTCATCACTCAAATGACTAGGAATACTTCTAACTTCTTCAGGTTCTTTCTCAGGTTCCTTTTCAGGCTCCTGTCCGGAGGTCAACCCTCCTCCTTCTTCTTCTTGCACAGTTTCTTGTTTCTGGGGAGGGGTCATAAATTGCCTCATAATCTCTCCGACAGTTTTAGTTATTATTTCTGTCAAATGCTCCATGGGCATTCCCCCAACGGGAAATGACCGAGGAACATGTTGAGATGATCCCTCATCTTCTGGCTCTTCTCTGGGTTCATCAAGCGAGTATGGATGACAATTGGATCCATTTCCCCTGGAAGTTTGCCCCCTACCTTTACCTCTGGCCATCTTGCCTTTTGATTTATCTTTTGTTAGAAAACTCGTCCTACTTCAACGTCTTTGCCCTAAATTTCCCACAGACGGCGCCAATGATGTGATTCGAGATTTTGGCTATAAGGTAAAATAACGTGGTAATGCAAAATAACGATAAACACACCAAGATTTTTTACGTGGAAAACCCTCGAATTGAGAGAAAAACCACGGGACCTAGTCCAGTATAAAACTTCACTATAAATATTGATGATTTACAAGATTTCCTAGACTCACAAGATAATCGCTCAATGACTTACACAAATACTTTGAGAGAAATAACAAAAAGGACCGAACAAATATGAGTTTGCTCTCTTCGGAGTCTTTTTGCCTAAAGAAAATCCAACCTCTTTTTTGAGGTTATCTAAGGGTATTTATAGGACTGCCCTCAGTAACTAACTCGCGGAAAACCAGCAACATGATGTCCTTTGATCGTGGCTTGATGGGAGCCAAGCGTGTCCGAGAAATCCGCCACATTAATGCACGTTCAATCACAACCGGTTAATTAGTTTTAATTATGACCGAGTCTTCCGCTATGCTTTGACCAAAATCCCGAAGAGGGTAAAGGATGCTCGATAATATGCTGGTCAGTATCCTGTGTTCGGTAAACATCTCTTCGGTCTAACTTCTACTCGGCGCTTTTAGGGTTCGTATCTTCATAAATGGATTTTACCCGAGGAAATCAATATGTCATATGACATCAAAGAACATTGGGACCACCTTAGCTCCAATGATGAGGATAGGATTGAGCTGGAGGAAGAGAAGATTTTTAGGGTTCCCTCAGCATCAACATCCAAGACTTATGATTTAAAGACCAGATCGCGCAAGATCAAAATAGCGGGATTTTGTTAATTGAATTGTTTTATTTTGTTTGCATTGTATTTTTGATTTGGGATGGCAAAGGGTTTATTGTAATGACTTAAGTTTTACAGTTCAATGGGTATCATCTGATTTTCCTTTTACTATTATTCTCCATTAATAAAATAAGTGGCATTATGCCACCTTAAAAAAAAAGTTGATCAACAACATAATAATCACATCAAAGGCTAATGAACTATGTACTTAGGTGAATATAAAAAAACTTCATGTCTTACATATATGTTGATAAATTTATGTTTCGGAAAATTGATTTTTTTTCGTTCTCTATGTTTGCTGCTCTACGATTTGGTCAGCCATATTGTCAAAATTGAGCCTTAATCTAATATCTTTCATATTTTCTGGCAATTTTGATCATTTTTTTGTATCAGTACTTATGTACTTATGTGGCACTGAATATGTCAACGATACGCGGAAAAAGACTAAGATAACAAAAAAAGAATAGTTAACTAAGACTTAAGTTTGATAACATAGAGGACCAAAATCGTAGATAGACAAATATAAAGAATTATGTTTCTTGAACATATCGATGATGCAAATAACAAAATTAAGAATTACGTCTCTTGAACATATCGATGAATCAAATAAGGAAATTAAGAATTTTAGTAACGAGATGTCTACATATATTCCGAAGTGAAATTTATAGAAAAATTATATAATGTGTAAAAAGTTCATTTGGGGAGGACTCCACCGATTTACCAACTAATTGCTCATTAAAGCCATATCTAATTTTCCGAACTCAATTCTTGAGTACGAATTCTTTCAGATGAAATGATAACTAAAATATCATATATTTTAACAGGCAAAGAGTTTCTGTATTGCTATAAAAATATACATCAACCAAGAAATCATGATTTCTATGCTCAATTGTGTTTAAAATGAGCCAACTAATTGACTCAATAAATTAATGTATACCCAGAGAGTCCTTCTCCTACCAACCTAAGTAATTTAAAACATGGGATGCAGTCATCAAAAGCAGAAATACAATAAAGGTTTTTGTGCAATATGACATAAAGTTTGACATAAAAATGTCAAGAGGAATAAGGAACATCTACTATACCTCTTTCCCAATATTGCATAGCTTGGTTCTCCATTTAGTAAGTGGCCAAACCTAGGGACTACACTATCCAATGGGATACTCACTTTTTGGCTTTATATTTGATGGTTGAGTTATCTTCAATTTAATTTTAGGGTAAATTTTAAAAATGGTCTCATATAATATAGACTTTTTCAATACTAGTCCCAAACTTTTGAAAATACAGTCTTACATAAATTGTTTTAATAAAAAAATAGTCCAATATAAATATTTTTAACAAAGTTAGTCCAACATAAATTATTTTTTTAACAAAATTGGTCCTATAACTGAATATGGAGCTTTGAAACCATTTTTAATTGAAATAAGAGTTTGGGACTTGTATTGATTGAAAACAAAAGTTTGAGACTATTTTTTATTAAAACCAATTTTTATGATACTATTTTTGATCAGTTTTAAAAGTTTGGGACTAGTTGTAAGACTCATAGTCTATGGGACATTTTTGAAATTTAACCTTATTTTTAATTTTAATGAATTTTTTTAAATTTTTTTGAGATTTGTTACCTCAAAATGTATTTAGTTGCATATTGCACAAAAGTTTGGTCTATAGTTATTTGATACGGTCTTTAAAGCTTGCTTTTTATGGATGCTATATCATGAAACATCAAAGGGTCTTGAGATATACTATCATATAAGTGATATATAATTCAATGAGAATTTCTATATAAGCGGCCATATATATTATATGTTGTATCAATAATAGAAAAATCTCAATATGATTGGTCTAAAATATTGGTATGTTAGTTTATGTGATTTTTTTTAATAAAAATGTGTTGAATTTCATATAATATTGACATGGTGTATAAGTGAAGTTAAAACCGGATGCATATAAATGTTTCCCCCCAACCGTACTGTCGCTCAAAAATCACTTATTGTCCCAAGTCCCATCTCTACATCACCATCAACATATTCCATTCCTAGTTCACTTACTAAGTAACTCCTCTTTGAAATTCACCTCCACCTATCTCTCTTAAACTAACAGATAAAGAAGACAGAACCCATGGATGAAACCAGCTTCTGCTGCAAAAAGCACCAAAGCAACCCTATGAGTAGAAAAATAAGAGAAATAAATGGCTCCAATTTCAAGGATCCATGGAATTATTGCAGTGAGTGCATAAAAGATTATCAAACACAAGATTTAGGTTCTGCCAACTTAATCTCATGGACTCCAAGATTTTATTCTTGTAGCTTTTGCAAAAGGGAATTCAGATCTGCTCAAGCTCTAGGAGGGCACATGAATGTTCACAGAAGAGATAGAGCAAGAATGAGGCAGTCTCCACCAAAAATCTACAATTATGGCACTAGTGGTTGTAATTTCTGCTTGCAAAACCCTAATCTTGAACCAAACCGTAGCTTTAATCCAAACCCTAGTTGTGGCCTTGGGTTTTTGTCATCCTCAATGCCATATTTATCACCTCATTTCACTTCCAACTTGGTTGCTCCCACTGTTTCTGCTGCTATCGCAGTTCGGGATCTTTGGCCCATCACGAAAGGTTCGTTTGGAATAGAGAAATTTGATCCATCTGTGCATGAAACTGGATGGGAAGTTCTGAAGAACCCAGAATTTGAAAGATTGGACTTACAGAATGGCTTGATGAGTACTCATTCTAAGGAGGATTTGGATTTGGAACTTAGGCTTGGATATGCTTAGGTTTTTCCGAAAAATGAAATTTCACTCTCCAAATTTCCATCGAATTTCCGGACTTTTTCTCCCTTCTCCATTAACCTCAATTCTTGAATCACGTTTGATTACAAGAATAAAAGGTTTGATTATTGCCCTCAGAGAAGGCAATAATTAATGGATTAGTTTTATAAATGTTAAGGTTTTTTTAGCTAAATGCAGGTACTATAACACTATTTTCTTGATATATACGCATGTTAGTCTTTTTTAAATTTCATGCACTTGGCTGGATTTATGAATTTATTAATTTTAGATGTTGTTGTATAATGTAACTATATCTCTATTTAGTGTTAGTTTTTTTTAAAAAATAAATTCCTATAATTGAGATAGATAATCTTAATCCTCACTCACCACCTTAAATACACTTCCATTTTTTATTTTTTATTTTAGCGTAACACACTTCCATTTTTGTGTTCTCTATAATTTTCACAGAGTAATTGTGTGAGATTTGAGTCTCTTTATCCAAATAACACCTATTGGGTAATGTCTCTCTCTTTAAAAAAGAGAGGTGATTTATTCGAATTTTGTCTACTTATATCATCTGCACTTTAACACGAAATATAACTATGTGGTGGGATTTCCCAAAATTTGATAGCTTGCAAGTTCCCAACATCATCCTGGTGTGAAAATGGAATGATTACAGGGGAAGTTATAAATCCGATAGGGCAGGTGTCTCTACCAGTTACACTTGGTGAAGAATCAAGGATCAAAACAAAGATGATAAATTTCCTCATTGTGGATGCACCATCTTCTTACAATGTAATATTGGGAAGACCAGCCCTAGCTGCTTTCGAAGCTGTTGCCTCCACTTATCATCTAACCATGAAATTTCCAGTAGGAGAAGAGGTGGGGCAAGTAAGAGGTGATCAAAGCTCATCACGGAAATGTTATGTACAAGAGTTAAGGCAAGAAAGAGAGCAGAATAACGAAGGAAGAGAACGGGGAGGAAGTGAAAAGAGGAAGCGGGGTGAGGAGGAGCGAGTAATACCCGAAGAGGAGTTCCTCAACATCGAGATGGGTCACCCTTTACGAGGGTAGGATCCCAACTTGATCCAGAATTACGGGAAAAAGTGGTTAATTGTTTAAATCAACACGTGGATGTATTTGCATGGAGTACATCTGATTTAGTGGGAGTAAGACCTGAGGTTGCCGAACATCGTCTCAACATGGACCCCAATGTTCGGGCAATAAGGCAAAAGAGAAGGCATTTTGGACCAGAAAAGGACGCGGTCATTGCCAAGCAAATAGAAGAGTTGTTAAAGGCAGGCCACATTCGCTAGATCGGTTTCCCTACATGGCTCTCGAATGTAGTTTTGGTGCCTAAAGCTGGTGATAAATGGAGAATGTGTGTGGATTTTAGGGATGTGAATAAAGCATGTCCCAAAGATTGTTATCCCCTGCCCAGAATCGATCAGCTTGTAGATTCTACTGCTGGACATGAATTATTATGTCTTATGGATGCTTATCAAGGATATCATCAGATCCCTTTGGCACAGGAGGACCAATCAAAAGTAAGTTTTATAACAGCAGGAGGAACCTTTTGTTATGTGGTAATGCCCTTCGGATTGAAAAATGCGGGGGCCACTTATCAAAGGTTGATGGATAAAATGTTCAAAGAACAAATTGGTCGGAATGTGGAAGTGTATGTTGATGATGTCCTGATCAAGAGCCGAAAAGCCGAGGACTTAGTCAAAGATATGGAAGAAGTTTTCAACACTTTAAGAAAATATGGCATGAAGTTGAATCCCGCAAAATGCACTTTCGGGATTCGTAGCGGCAAATTTCTAGGGTACATGGTCACGGAAAGAGGTGTTGAAGCTAACCCGGAGAAAATCCGGGCCATACGAGAAAAACCCCCCGAGAACACTAAATGAAGTGCAAAGATTAGCAGGAAGAATAGCGGCACTGAGCCGATTTATATCCCGATCAGCTGATCGGAGTTTGCC
Source organism: Haberlea rhodopensis (assembly GCA_907163345.1). Taxonomy (NCBI): domain Eukaryota; kingdom Viridiplantae; phylum Streptophyta; class Magnoliopsida; order Lamiales; family Gesneriaceae; genus Haberlea; species Haberlea rhodopensis. The sequence continues at coordinate 50,957 of CAJQUN010000642.1, read as the reverse complement.
TTTCTTCAAAGCATTAAGGCAAGGAGTCAAATTCGAGTGGAATGACCAATGCCAAAAGGCCTTCGAGGATCTAAAAGATTATTTGGCTCAGTTACCTCTGATAAACAAGCCTGATCCTAAGGAAACGCTTCTCGTGTATTTATCGGTGGCCAAAGAGGTAATTAGTTCCGTGTTAATCAGAGAAAGGTCAGGACAACAACAGCCTGTATATTATGTCAGCCGAGCCCTGCAAGGAGCCGAGCAACGATACCCTGAAATTGAAAAGTTGGCGTTAGCTCTAGTCACCACAGCGAGAAGACTTCGGCCATACTTCCTGTCTCATCCTATCATGGTAATAACAAACACTCCTTTGGGTAGACTTTTATCCAAATCCGAAATATCAGGGAGGATGGTGAAGTGGGCCACAGAGCTGAGTGAGTTTGATGTCACTTATCAACCCCGAACTACAATCAAAGCTCAAGCTCTGTCAGATTTTCTGGTGGAAGTCACTCATACTCCGGAGGAAAAAGAATGGAGTTTGTTTGTAGATGGATCATCTACCCGATTGGGAAGTGGAGCAGGTGTCATACTCGTTAGTCCTGAAGGGGAAGAAATCAGGGTTGCCGTCCAGTTTGGATTTCTTTCCTCAAACAATGAAGCTGAATTTGAAGCTATCATTTCTGGCCTCCAAATAGCATTGGACGCTGGAGCCAGGAGGATAAAAGCTTTTATGGATTCGATGTTGGTTGTCCATCAAGTGAAGGGGGTATATAAGGTGAAAGAAGAGAAGCTTAGAAAGTATGTGGAAAAGGTGCGAGCAATGATAGCTCAATTTCAAGAGGTGGAATTAACGCAAATACCCAGGGAAGAGAATATTCGTGCCGATGAATTAGCAAAATTAGCTAGTTCGGTACACGAATGGAAGAACAGGAATGTGCTCGTGCAAGAGCTTTTGATCTCTCATATATCCGTCAATAGCATCATGAGTGTGGAGCCATGTATTATATCCGATTGGCGAGAGCATCTTATTAAATTTTTGAAGACAAAGGTTATGCCTCCTGACTCAAAGGAAGCTGCTAAAGTTAAAAGAATGGGGAACCGATTTGTGTTGATAGAAGGCAAGTTGTTCAAGAAAGGATTCTCAAGTCCTTTTTTACAATGTGCCTCGAGGCAAGAAGGGGAGCATTTATTAAAGGAGATTCACGAAGGATGTTGCGGAAATCATGTAGGGGCTAACATGTTGTATCAGAATCTATCCGAGCTGGGTACTATTGGCCGACGATGAGGGAAGACGCTGAGGAAGTTGTGAAGAAATGCATTAATTGCCAAAGGCATGCGAATTTATCCCATGTACCTGCGGAAATCCTTAATAGTAGCATCATTTCCTGTCCCTTTGATCAATGGGGAATGGATATCGTTGGACCATTTCCTCCCGCTACAGGGCAGAGAAAATTTCTCCTAGTAGCCGTTGAATACTTCACTAAATGGGTGGAAGCCGAACCATTGGCTAAAATAACTGAGGAAGAGGTCATCAGATTTTTATGGAGAAACATAGTATGTCGTTTCGGAATACCTCGAAGAATAATTTCCGACAATGGAAGACAGTTTCAGGGAGGAAGGATACAAGAATGGTGCAAAGATATGAAAATTAAACAAATCTTCACTTCAGTCGCCTATCCTCAAGCAAATGGGCAAGCGGAAGTGATTAATCGGATTTTATTGCACGGGATCAAGACAAGACTAGAAGGGGCTCGAGGGGAGTGGGTAAATGAATTACCCGGGGTCTTATGGGCTTATAGAACGACTCCTCGGGTATCCACAGGAGAGACTCCATACAGCTTAGTGTATGGATCTGAGGCCCTCATTCCAGTAGAAATTGGAGTGGAGTCTCTTCGAGTACAAAGCTACGATCCCGATCAGAATGAAGAAAAAAGGAAGTTGGAGTTAGATGGGATTATGGAGTTAAGAGAGAAAGCCTTGGCTAAAGTGGAACTGTATAAAATAAGGGTGACCAATGCTTACAATCGGAGGGTTCGCCCGAGGGCTTTTCAGGTGGGAGATCTAGTGCTGCGAAGAATCAATCCCGCGGGGGAAGTGAAGAAGTTAGCACCCAAGTGGGAAGGCCCCTATAAAATAAAAGGGGTGATTGGAAGAGGAGCCTATAGGCTGGAAGATCATGAAGGTCGGGAACTGGTGAGACCTTGGAACATTCATAATTTAAGAAAGTATTTCATGTAATCTTTTAGTTACCACTGCTGATTCCGTATGTATTTCTTCATTAAATAAATTTCCTTTTACTGAGCAATGTTCGGTTTACTCGTTGGATCGGGATGTTTGGTCAACGTTTAAACTTAATAACACCATCGTTTACTCGTTGGATCGGGATGTTTGGTCAACGTTTAAACTTAAAAATACCAAGTGATTATGCTCCGGGTAGCGAGCTTATGTTATTATAGTCCATTGTTGGCGGGTTAAACACAGGATCGGGAAGTTTGGTCTGTATTTGAACCTAAAATGGGCCTAAGTTATTGTGCTCGGCGTAGCGAGCAATGTTCGTTTACTCGTTGGATCGGGATGTTTGGTCAACGTTTAAACTTAATAACACCATCGTTTACTCGTTGGATCGGGATGTTTGGTCAACGTTTAAACTTAATAACACCATCGTTTACTCGTTGGATCGGGATGTTTGATCAACGTTTAAACTTAAAAATACCAAGTGATTATGCTCGGGGTAGCGAGCTTATGTTATTATAGTCCATTGTTGGCGGGTTAAACACAGGATCGGGAAGTTTGGTCTGTATTTGAACCTAAAATGGGACTAAGTTATTGTGCTCGGGGTAGCGAGCAATGTTCGTTTACTCGTTGGATCGGGATGTTTGGTCAACGTTTAAACTTAATAACACCATCGTTTACTCGTTGGATCGGGATGTTTGGTCAACGTTTAAACTTAATAACACCATCGTTTACTCGTTGGATCGGGATGTTTGGTCAACGTTTAAACTTAAAAATACCAAGTGATTATGCTCCGGGTAGCGAGCTTATGTTATTATAGTCCATTGTTGGCGGGTTCAATACAGGATCGGGAAGTTTGGTCTGTATTTGAACCTAAAATGGGACTAAGTTATTGTGCTCGGGGTAGCGAGCAATGTTCGTTTACTCGTTGGATCGGGATGTTTGGTCAACGTTTAAACTTAATAACACCATCGTTTACTCGTTGGATCGGGATGTTTGGTCAACGTTTAAACTTAAAAAGACTAAGTGATTATGCTCGGGGTAGCGAGCTTATGTTATTATAGTCCATTGTTGGCGGGTTAAATACAGGATCGGGAAGTTTGGTCTGTATTTGAACCTAAAATGGGACTAAGTTATTGTGCTCGGGGTAGCAAGCAGTGTTCGGTTTACTCGTTGGATCGGGATGTTTGGTCAACGTTCAAACTTAAGTTGTATCATGTTATTATGCTGGGGATGTTCTCTCTAAAGCCCGACCATATTTATCTGCTTGGGATGTCTCTTCCCCGAGCTCTGTTATTTCGGGATATTTTCTAATCAAGCTTTATTTGCTTAAAATTTTGCTTGGTGGAGAGACTAGTTTGCACAAGAGTGTAAGAAGACAAGGAAAGACATAATATCATCGTCAAAAGATTACAATTTTAAAACAAAAGGGGTATAGCCCTAAATCTACAGCTGGAGGAATTCATCGGGAACGGTATTCAGGGCCTCATCAACATTTATAAAGTCTGTTGAAGTTCCTTCAGGAGGATAGCCAGCGGCTTTAAATTGACGAACAGACGCTTCAAAGCCATAGTTAAGGAACTTGGCAGCGCGTTCGCCCAGAATATCACCATACTCTTCAGACTTCATAAATTCTTCTTTCTTGATGAGCCAGGATTCTTCGATCTGAGCAGCCTGAGATAGTTTCTCCTGGTCAAGCTGTTCAGAAAGGGACTTGCCCTCTTCAGCTCGCAATGATTTCTCTTGGGAAAGTTGCTCTGAGAGGGATTTATTCTCTTCAGTTACGGACCTGAACTGCCCGGATAAAGTGGTGTTAGCCTCCTCAAAGTCGGCTAATTTCTTGTGCGCTTCCTCGAGAGCTGCCACTGTCTTATCCCGAGTAGCAACGGCAGCAGAGTATTGTTCTTCCAGTAGCCTTATGGATTTCTTCATCTCTTCGCCGGTACCTTCTAGCTGCTTGAGATGTTTCTGATTCTCCCCATCTGAGGACCTCATAGATTGGAAGCGAGTCATAATCTCGCCAGCCATTAGATTGGTCTGCAAGAAAATAAATGAAGTCAATTTACCGAAGGCAAAAAGTTCATCGGATAGAAATGAATATAAGTTACCTGAGTGAGGGAAGTGGAGAAATCATTTATCAAATTGCTGAAGGCCAATCCTCCGAGGTATTTGCGGTCGGAGAATTGGCCCAATTGCAAATAATGGAGTGAGAAATTTTGGGGTCCGGTTTTCTCAGATGGGGACGTTGGGGGGATAAATCCAATCGGGTATATGATATCGGGAGGTTGGCCGAGAAGAGCTAGAACCACCAGGAGCAGTTTGAGAAACAGCTCGAGTTTGAAGAGGTGGACTAGCTCGATGGGTAAGGGAGATTCGAGGAGAAGGAGTTTTCTTGGCAGGAGGAAGTCTAGAGGAAGAACCTTGGCCCTCGGGGGCCGCCCTCTTCAGTGATCGAGGAATTAAGGCTTCCGTCTCCGGTACTTCAATCACCTCTTCGGGTGGAGCATGTGTAACAGATGGGGGAGGATTTGTTCCAGTGGTCGGTTTGGTAGCCTTCTCTGGTGCGTCAATTTTCTTCAGGCTGGCAGCAATCTTGGCTTTCAACATCTTATTTTCTGCAAGAAGGAAACATCATAGCAATTATTCAAGCATGTTAACACAAAATAAGCAAACAAAGCAAGATGCTCGGTAAATACTCACCGAGGGGCATTTTTAGGGAAACACCCTTAGGACTAAGCTGGAACAAGTACAGCAGTCCGTCGTCAATCAGCTCCCCAAGGTTAAAACACTGATCGCCAAGCTTACGACGAACTGACAGATATGTTTCTCCCTCAAGTAGCCCCTTGATTGACTTGCCCTTCGGTAAGTTTTCTTTCCACTCCATGGGACAATCCCAGGGTTGGAGTGGGCGAGCAAAGAAGAAAAATCTTTTCCAATTTTTTATGGAGGATGGGTAATTTTTCAGAAAACCCATCCCTGTTCGAGAAGAAAAGTAAAAAAGCCCGATCTCCTTTCGATTTAATTGAAAGAAACAGTGGAAGAGTTCGGGAGTAGGAGAAAAGCCAAAAAAGGATAAGACTATGTAAAACCCCGCCAGCAATCGATAACTGTTGGGGAATAACTGACTTAGAGAGATGGCAAAATAGGAAGCAACATCTACAAAAAAAGGAGGGATAGGAAAACGAAATCCCCCTCGGAGTTGGTCTATGTAGAAGGGAAAGTAACCCTCGGGAGGCAGGTGGGGACGAGATCCGGGAGGGGGAACTATAATAGATGTCCCCTCGGAAATCCCCCATTTAGTTTGGATACTGGATAGGTGCCGTTGTGATTTAATCCCTGATTCAAATATCTCAAACCAGGGAACACGGGCCTTTATCAGATCATGTTCTGTCGCAGCCTGAAGCTCTTCTCTGCGAGCATCAGGGGCTGACGACGAGCTGGAAGTTTCTTCACTATCAGATGAAGAAGAATGACGAGGAGAGGGACTTAGGATACCCTCCTCCTCGAACATATCTATAGTTTTCGAATAATCGTCAGAAGAAGACATACTTGATGAATGGAAAGGAAATAAGTAGGAAGGAAAAGTTGGTCGGACGTCTAATGCTAGCTCGGAAGCGAATTGCAGAAAAATAAGTTAAATCAACGAAATGAGCGAGTATTTATAGTGGGGGGCCACTTGAACAGTCGTTAAATCGACACCGTTCAAAATAAATCCCATGAACGGTTATAGATGTACCTCGGGAAACGAAATGTCGCCAGAGTTTTGAAATGTTTAGGCGGGAAAATTAGGCGGTTAAAATACCCCGAGCATGTCAGGATTTCACCCGAAGACAATAAACCAAGATTTCGCTACTCTCATCTTGCTTTACTTTGGGGGGGTGAGGTGATGTCATATGACATATTGATTTCCTCGGGTAAAATCCATTTATGAAGATACGAACCCTAAAAGCGCCGAGTAGAAGTTAGACCGAAGAGATGTTTACCGAACACAGGATACTGACCAGCATATTATCGAGCATCCTTTACCCTCTTCGGGATTTTGGTCAAAGCATAGCGGAAGACTCGGTCATAATTAAAACTAATTAACCGGTTGTGATTGAACGTGCATTAATGTGGCGGATTTCTCGGACACGCTTGGCTCCCATCAAGCCACGATCAAAGGACATCATGTTGCTGGTTTTCCGCGAGTTAGTTACTGAGGACAGTCCTATAAATACCCTTAGATAACCTCAAAAAAGAGGTTGGATTTTCTTTAGGCAAAAAGACTCCGAAAAGAGCAAACTCATATTTGTTCGGTCCTTTTTGTTATTTCTCTCAAAGTATTTGTGTAAGTCATTGAGCGATTATCTTGTGAGTCTAGGAAATCTTGTAAATCATCAATATTTATAGTGAAGTTTTATACTGGACTAGGTCCCGTGGTTTTTCTCTCAATTCGAGGGTTTTCCACGTAAAAAATCTTGGTGTGTTTATCGTTATTTTGCATTACCACGTTATTTTACCTTATAGCCAAAATCTCGAATCACATCATTCTTCATTCTCGTAATGTTCCATGATTTTGACCGCCAAGCTTTCCATGAGCTCAACATCAAAAAGGTTATCTGGCTCATCACTGACCCATTCTGCCCAAGTTTTGGATGGTCTTTTCGGTTGAGCACTGGAGAAGCTAGTTTCACCCTTGAATAAACTAGATTTTTTATTATTGAGGAAACCTGCTTTTATTAAAGGTTTTGAAGCATTAGAGTTTGTAGGGGACTATGAGGAGTCGAGACTTTCTTTAGATTGTCCGAATCCGATTGAGATTTAATATTTTCAATTCCCGAGATGCCCGGAGAGTTGGATATGGTACCCGTGTTGGTATACGGGCTACCCGCGCTGCCCAAGGTAATATTCAATTCCCGCTGTTGCTGGAGTCTTGTCGTTGGCATGCTGATCAACCGTAGAACCATTGACGCAAGATTAACCAAATTTTTTAACTCCAAATCAATTTTCGCATTATCATTTGCAACTTTTTTTGCAAACGACCAGATCATGTCCAATGTGAACAGTATTTAGGGACATTTTCATAGATCACATCTTGAATCCACGTTTTAGAACCTTCACAGCCATTGGGCTTTCCTTTATTAGATCAAATTCCACACACATACGAGCAATACTAGGACGAGATTTCCTAATAGTAGTTGCATTATCAATACATATGGGCTTACCAATCAATTGTCCAATGGACATAAGAGCATCTGGATCGAACAAGTGGAACGGTAAATCTGGAAAGCTAATCCAAATGGGACTGGTTGAAGGTTCTTCTTTGTAATTGAAGAACGAAGACCATCTGAATATTTTCATAGGCACGCCCGCTACCTTCCAGAAATCCTCTTTGATAGAAACCCGAATAAGCACAAACCCTGCTTTAAGTGCTCCAATTGAAACTGCACCTTTAAGCTTTATTGCATCAAAAGTCTTTCGAACAGCCTCCAATTTTGGACGCCGGACGAAAAATTTACCGATTAAAGCAAACTCTAGGGGTTTAGACAAAATATCCACCTCTTCTTCGGATAAATGCACCACCGAGATTCCATTGACGAGTATTGGAGCTCTGATGGGGATGAGTTTGGGGGATGGGTTATTAGCATTTTCGAATGACTTGAGGGGCTTAAGCAAAGAAGCAAACTATGTAGATCTTCACTTACGCCCGCTAATTGTTTCTGCATCAAACCTTGTCTCGCGGCGATGGATCGCGGAAAAGCGCCGATCGATCGCCAAGACTTAACTTTTGTTGCTCAGATTTTCTCGTTTGGCGATCGATCGGGGCTCTTTTGACGATCAATCGCGGCACCTTATATCATTTTATGCATTTTTCTTGGTCTATTTTGATCTCTTGTCAACTCTAATTCATTTCTTGATCTTTATTTATTATTATTAGCTCGATTTCTTCGATTCCACGTACATTTACACAAATGTACGAATATGTAACATATGTATCATTTTATCTATCAAAACATACCACATCGTAGACAATTAAGCGCAATAGATGTGTCTATTTCTAGTCACATCAGAAGGTCACATGGTCATTAACTTAAAAGGCTTCTAAAGTATGATAAATTGCAAATCTCATAAACAATATATAATTAATACAATTAACAACCTCAAGTGAGGGGTTGCTATTTTGGTGTAAAACAGAAAAGATGTATAAGAAGGCTTAGTTATTATTCATCTATATTCTCACTTCAAATATTTTGAACTAATGTGAATTTACATTTTACTCCCTCTGAAAATGATTCCTTTAGATCTTTTACTAGTACTCTGTTTCTGTCTTGTCTTTCTTCATACAACTAAGGTTTCATTTAACATGTTCCATCAATCTTTCCTTTCGTTTTCTAAGAATTGAGAAGTACAGAAAAATGGAAAACGTAATTAAATATATAAAATTATTATTTTTAAAATATAAGTTATATACATTATTTAAATTATAATTAATCAGTAAGTATTAAACAATAACAACTTTCATACCATACCGAAAATTATCTTGATCACAGATTATATCAAAAACGGTTAAAATATAATCGTTGACAGTGTCGAATATGGTATTTGCATATGTTTATTGATGTATATTTTTATTTAGTTTGTATCTATAGAAGTAGTGGATTTAAGAAATATATACGAAGCACTCGCAGAGACGGATTTAAAATTTAGATTGAGAGGGGTAAAACATATTAAGAGCTATCATGTGTGTGTGTGAAGCTAAACTCATAGGCCTTTCAATTTTGTTAGAAACATCATATTATTTGGTTTAAACTACACCAAAAACGTTCAATCCTACGTAAACATCGCTAGATAGGACTAATAATTTCGGGATAAATATATTTTTAGTCCTAACTTGACACTTTTGTTACTTAAACTATAGAAATTGTTGCATAATTAGTCGCTACAGTTAACTACATGGTTAAAGAAAAGTACTTTTTTAAAGTATATGGACTAAAAATATTTGAAATTTTAAAAAGTAAAAATATGAAGGATACAATTTGATAGGATCGGATATGGGGTGGGTGGCCTACTGAGTACAATCAACTGAGCTGCAATAGTTATGGTTATTGAAATGAACGCACCGAGAGATTATATCGAGTTTGGTTTAAGAAAGCAAGCATAAGATATTCAAACTAAAATGCTATGTAATTGATGAAATATATGTAAATTATTAAACAAATATACAAGTAAAACAGTACATAAAGTAAATGTGCTTGCATTTATTTATGGAAGTTCGAATGTAGTGTAAATAAATAATTTTTTTGTACACCACCTTCAACCTTCCATAAAATCAGTTGAGTTAACAACTCAACCGACACAGACGAAGATCAGCTGATTTTATTTGTTTATCATAATTATTTTTTAAATAATGCTTTAATTGATGCAGTAAGTTGTTCATAATTATAAATTAAATTTTGTTTAGACATTATTAAGGAGTATGTATGATTAAGCATTTGTCATTTGTAAAAAAATAGGTTGTAATGGTGCAACTCAAATCTTTTAAACTTTACCAATGCCCATGTTTCAATCGCTCTCCCAGCAAAGACAATTGTTGCACCTCAAAGTCATCACCCAATAATTGCACTACCTTGCAACTCATGGGAATGAAACACACGACCTTAGCTCTAATACCAATTGTAGGATCAAGTGTTTGCCGCTTTATAAAAGCTATAGCTGGTAGTAATGACGCAACTCTAATATTTAAACTGTATAGCAGTCAAGCGACACACTTCGATAATACTACAACAGAGTATTTAAATTTTCAAACTCATTAAAATTAAGAATTTCTCGTTAAAAATTTAATTATTTTAAAATAAAATAGTCTAAATTATAATATATAAACAATCAAAAGTCCCATGATATTGTATCTCATAATTCTCCAATTTTCATTTTATATTCGAATTTTGTGATGCCCTTGGAAATTTTATATTATTTTTAGAATTATAACGTGAGCATGTAGTCAGATTGTGATTAAAAATAAATCATGTGACAAGAATAAATGTTATGATAACATATATTAGTATTTTGGTCATAACTTTCATATACGATGTCGGAATTAAGCGAATTAGCTACTAAGAACAAAAGCTACGACTTTTATGTTGAACAAATTTTCAAAATTTGATTCAAAATGTAGAAAACGGCCAGGGGAAGAGTGACACGTGTCACATTTCTAAGGTGACACATGTCACCCTTGATTTTAATAATATTATATAATCTAATATGTTGAATCCTCATTTTATCCATTCTGTAGAAAACGACCGAGAGAGAAAGAAATAGGGTAAGGTTTGGAAATTTCAAAAACAATTTGTTACATTCGATGCTGGTTGTGTTTTGTTGAAATAAAGAATATATTTGGAATCAGCAAGGTAAGATCTACAGTCTGGTACTAATCTTTCATATTTTGGTTTTAGGTTTTATTTAGCCAATTTATATAGTGGTGGTTAAAAATAGTGTATTATTGATTGTTGTCGAATGCTGAATGCACCGATACTTTTATTTGTAGTCGAAACAACTAAATGATGGAGTTTTGAATTTTTGAATAATTAGCAGATTTTGATATTTGGGGGAATTATTTCTAAATGACTTATTGTTGCGTAGTAACTATACTGGTATGTATAATTCCATGTGAAAAGTGTAAATGATGCGCTTTTATTTTAAACAGTTATTTCGAGCGATTCTACCGCAAGTACACGGTGTCAAGTTTTAGTATAATGATCTAGAAGTAAGGATTGTCGAACCCACGAGGACTAGTAGTAATTACCAAATTTAACTAGCGTTCTATATTTAACCTACGAAACTGGTTGAAAGATGAACTAATTTAATCAACTCCAATATTCAACGCACCACAGAGAATTAAGATAATAAACATTAGAGATAAATATCGAGACTTCGGTTCACTTGAGTAATCCCCCACAATTTACCTACTAGTTCTAATTAGAATTAATGCATCTAAGGTGACAAGTTTTCCGCGGTTATATCCAATATACTCTCTCGAGCTATATTAAACCTAACACTGAATTGCAGTAAGTAACTCTCGTTCACTTATTTAACAATTCAATGTTGCATACGTTCTATGAAAACCCCTAGCCTTCGATTACTAGATATCTATAGCTATCACTCTTGTATTTGACGTCATCTCTCGATCTCGGTCTGAAATCCACGGTTTATGTTATTTGTTCCGTCTTACAAAATCATCTCTCGATCTCAATTGCAAACTAACAACATTCAAAGAGCAGCTAATTCTTTAAAAGCATTAAAATCATAACATAAACTCAAAAATAACAAAAACTCAATCAAAAACTAGAATTAAAAATGTGGGTTCATACACAAGATCCCCTTGTCTCGATAACAAACTTAGCCTAGCATATTAACGGAAAAACAACGTTTTATAATATCTAACAACATTATAAACATTGGAATTCGAAAATAAAACTAAACAAAAGTTCAGAAATACTAGTAAACACTCGATGTTGAATCGTGCGTCGATCCGTTGTTCCTGTCCCTAGCTGCGTTCCTTGAATCGTCTTGAATGAATCTTCTCTTCCAAAGGGCGGCTGCCTATCCAGAGGTGAAAGAACCCTTCTAATGACCTAAAAACCTCTTTTTATATGTCTCCTCCCGAGCCCAAAGAATCTGGTACCAAAAATAGCCCCAAAACTTAATTAAGGAAGTTTTTAATTCTGGAACTCTGCACGCGATCGATCTCTTCGAAATATGCGATCGATCGCCTTCAGCTTTTTCTCCTCGGCGATCGGTCTCTCAAGATAGGCGATCGATCGCCTATATGTTCTGCCCCGAGGCGATCGATCGCCTGATTTGTTGTGATCGCCTATCGCTTGAAAAATTCCACGAGCTCACTGGCTTCAGGCGATCGATCTCTTCGAAATAGGCGATCGATCGCCTGAAGCTTTTATCAATTTTTTAAGTCATTTTGACATCTTTTCCCACGGGTTGCCTCGTACTGTCATAGTTCCACCTCCTAGTCCATAAAACGGGGTTTTTCCAGTATTTTTTGCACTTCTACTGGATTCCTGGAAATACAACAAAACACAACCAAAAGTATAAAATCTTCCAAGAATCACTATAAAAATCGCAAGAAATATATGCAAATATAAGTGTAAAAATGCCACTTATCAACTCCCCCAAACTTAGCTCTTGATCGTCCTCGAGCAAGAATAAAATCAAAAACAGTGAATTCACAACAGATAAGTGACATGGATCATTTCGTGCTCGTATGTTTATCTCAGACTTTTACTCATACTACAACAAAGAATCCTTCAAATTGTTGGACACAAAGTGTTTTCTCTTTAAGTCAAATAACAGTTTCAAATTCGGAACGTGTGTGTGTGCTGTTGTCAATCCCAAGTATCATACAATTATCATAGATCAAAACAGTGTTAATCAATAACAATCAAGATTTTTCATCGAGAATCTCATAAACCTAGTTTTCAAGCACTTCTCCACTAATGTAATCAATTCCTAGACTTGGATCAAAATGACTTTTAAAGCTTATAATGTTAGGCCTTTTGGTGTCGGGTACAAAGAAAAGATAGGATAAGCGCAAAGAAGAGAGTATAATCTTTTACAATTCAATTGTTTCGCACACATCGAGCTTCTCTTCTTTTTCTTTTATAACCTTGGCCACTTTAGGTCTCATATGTTTATTTATTTATTTATTTTTTCTTTTCAAGGCTCTTTGTCTATCCTTTTCTTTTTCTCATTCACAAGCTCTTTTCACAATAAGCTCATCAACTATAAACATCTATGTGCATCTAATGAACTTCATTATACTCCCTTGGGTGAGGATAAGATTTTTTTTTCAATTTTTTTGGCTAAACAAGGTAGGTATAATGAGTTTATCAACAAATGTCGAATGGTGGCAAATTTACATTCTTATTCAATCAAGCTCAAAGTTGGACACCAGGGAAAGATGTAAATAAGGTAGGCTTGAAAGGCTCAAACGTTCCAAAGATCGCCTAAATCATATCCAAGTATAGTTCATAATTATAAAAATTTCGCCTCAAAGTGCCATCATCAAATAAGTTCTATGATTACTCTAAGATGCTCAAGACATGTCATCAAGTTCACACCTATCATCACTACTTCAAAAGTAATCAACAAGTTTGTGACTCAATGTGCTCAAATTATTCCTCATTTTCAACATGTCAACTCGACTCAAAATATTCACAACATGTTTACAATCATCAAGATTCAAGTCATAAGTAGAGTAAACTAATATCATCATAGCATGGAGTCACTACTTTTAATCCAATTACACTAAAAACAACTTTCCAGGCTCTTCATCGGACTCATCAATATTATGCTAAAATCAAAGATTCCACAGCAGTAGACATGTTCACAACGCACAATTAAACAAATTCAACTCAGCACAAACACCATTCACTCCTTAAACAAAAGCAAAAACAAAATTCCCATCTCCACATATCATATGATAGTTAACCAATTACCCCCCCAAACTTAAGTAATACATTGTCCTCAATGGAGTGAACAGGAAGAAATAATAGGACAACGTAATACCTGTGGTGACAACCGTCAGTGGTCGTCACCCTCATCCGCATCGGCAGCGCCATCATCATCATCATCGTCATCAGAGGGTGGCGGGTATGGCTGGAGCGTGGGTGGCAGTGGAAACGCCAAGTCGGGATGGGCCTGGGCTGCGATTGTGTGCCAGTCGTATGAAAAACGTAGAAACTCACGAAGCTCAAGGCGCATGTCATCTTAATTGTGCAACATCTCCTCTTGATTGCGCCGGAGCTCGCGTTGCCCATCGCGAACCAATCGCTATTGCAATTTGAGTGCCCTAAGCTCATCCTCTAAAGATTGAAATCGTTGAGCATTGGTGGTAGGATGAGTTATTGGAGAATGACCACGAGAAGCTCGGCGATGTGAAGATTGGGGCTGGTCCGGATCATTGGAAGGCCCTGGTGCAGACTCGGGCTCCGACGGTGGTCTAGGAAGGCGAAGTGGCATAAATGGCACACTGGTTTCCTCATAAGCCTCCCAAGGGACTTGTTCCTGGCGGCACAATTCAGTGATTAAAGACGGAAAGGGGAGACCAATCGTGGTAGAGCCTTCCACCGCTACTTTCATCGAAGAGTATATGATGTTCCCAATATCCACCGAGCGGCGTGTCATGATAGCAAAAACTAACACCGCTCTCTCCTTAGTAACCACGACAGTGTGAGTCGATGGAAGGACTCGATGGGAGATAAAAGTAAACCAGATGTCTGCCTCTGGTTTCAAATGAGTTTTCTTACAATGTTTGATCTGCCCATCCGAATTGAGTATCCATTCTGCCCCTTCCCCAAGATTGTCTCTATCACTTCATTATAGTCAAGGTGGTGATGCAAATAAGTCGAGTATTCATCGTCTCTGATATCCGGCATCTCATATGTGCGATTGATGCGTTCGCTAAGAAAAAGAAACTTCTTCCGCCGAATAGTCAGATACGGACCGTTCGCTTCGACTTTGAAGTTGGCATAGAACTCCTTGACTAAGGGGATGACTGCATGGCACGGTGGTGACACAAAGCGCAACCATCTGCGGCGTTCCGCCTCGCTGAGGATGGACGAATCGGGTGAGTCCATATCCATTCCCCTCTCCCTTACCAAAGGCCTAGCATGCCATTTTTCATAGAATTCCGATGCGGCATGATTGGCAAAACGAGTACTGTCATAAATCGGGGTGGGGGCTGAAGAGGACGCCCCTCGTCTTGGCTTCTTTGTAGGTGCCATGCTATGAGATATATCAAAATGACAAGCAATGCCTCAATAAAATCCTACAAAATCCAACTTGTCGCACACCACTTCCAAGAAGTTATTAAGCACCACCAAACCTCAACAACAACAATACTAGCAAACTTCTAATACCAATCTCCAAATGAACTTGCCCACCAACAAAGAATGCAAATCCTTTCCCACTTTCACCAAATATCTAGTAATAAGGCATAACCCGAAAATCTCAAGCCAAGTTACCTCTGAATTTCGAAACTTGGATGGAGTGTGGTCCTTGGCTTGGAGTAATCTCCCCTTGGTGCTTGAATGGCCACCCGAGCGTGTAATCTGTAGAAGAAAATTGCACCACTTAGCCACTAATAGTGGAGAGGAAAGGAATTTGTGATGATATTAAAAATTGAGAAGAGATTGGGAAGGAATTTGGGGATTTGAGGATTTGGGGATTTAGGGATTAGGGATTTGAGAGGAGGAGGTGAGGTGAGTTTGTGTTGAATGAGGGAATCTGAGGTGTTTAAAAACCAAAAATCGCGACACGCGATCGATCGCCTAAAAATAGGCGATCGATCGCCTACCTCCAGTAGCATTTTTAAAAAATTTTGCGTTTAGGCGATCGATCGCCTATAAATAGGCGATCGATCGCCTACCTCCAGTAGCTGTTTTTGAAAAGTGCATGCTCAAGCGATCGATCGCCTTGTTTTAGGCAATCGATCGCCTCCCTCCAGAAAGTTTTCTCGTTTTTTTTTTTTTTAAATCAAAACCTACAAAAATTAAAAAGAAAAACGAAATTCCAAACCAAAATCAATAAACTAATTACTAAATTCAAAAACGAAGGAGAAGGGAGAAAAATTAGTTCTTGATTTATAGTCCCAAGCTGGACTTTTTGCTTATGTCGCTTCATTCAACAAAATGGACGGTGGTGCACTCCGGTATACTGAAATCATGCCCGTGGTAGTGCTTCAATCGCTGTACATTCACTGTGAACGTTCCCTTGGTTGGATCATAGAGTTCGATTGCACTCGAGGGAAACACCTTGGAAATACGGAATGGTCCGGACCAACGAGATTTAAGCTTGCCTGGAAACAGCCTTAATTTGGAGTTAAATAATAACACCATATTTTCTTCCTTGAAATCACGTTGAGTGATCCTTGCGTCATGCCATTTTTTTGTCTTTTCTTTATAGATCTTGGAATTCTCGTATGATTGGTTCCGAAACTCTTCCATTTCGTTCACTTGGAGGAGACGGTGATCACCTGCAGCAGTTAAATCAAAGTTTAGATTCTTTATTGCCCAATATGCTCTATGTTCCAGTTCAACCGGAAGATGACATGCTTTTCCAAAAACTAACCGATATGGTGTGGTGCCAATAGGTGTTTTATATGCAGTTCTATATGCCCATAAAGCGTCATCTAACCGTAAGGACCAGTCTTTTCGAGAAGTATTGACAGTTTTTTCTAAAATGCGTTTTACTTCCCTATTCGACACTTCTACTTGCCCACAAGTTTGTGGATGATAAGGTGTTGCAACTTTGTGGGTGACTCCATATTTGCTTAAGAGTTTGTCAAAAAGTTTGTTGCAAAAATGTGACCCACCGTCACTAATGATTGCCCGAGGCGTGCCAAATCGAGTAAAAATATGTTTTTTCAAAAATTGCACCACCACTCTAGCATCATTAGTGCGAGACGCTGCAGCCTCAACCCACTTTGACACATAATCGACCGCAACTAGAATATAGTAGTGTGAAGATGAAACTGGAAATGGTCCCATAAAATCGATGCCCCAAACATCGAACAATTCACATTCAAGAATGTTGTTCAAGGGCATCTCCTGTCTCCTAGAAATGTTACCAGTTCGTTGACACCTATCACAAGCTGAAACATACCTGTATGCATCTTTAAATAATGTAGGCCAATAAAATCCAGATTCCAGTACCTTGGCAGCAGTTTTGGTTTGACCCATGTGTCCCCCTACCTCGCGATCATGACAATGGCTCAATATAGAGGACATCTCCTCCTCTGGAACACACCTCCTGATCATGTTATCTGCACAAACTTTGAACAACAATGGTTCCTCCCACATGTAGTGTTTAACATCAGATAAAAATTTCTGTTTTTGATAAAATGTCATTTGTGGGAGGATACCACTAACCAAATAGTTTGCAAAATCGGCATACCAGGTTAGGTCAAGAACTTGAAAGAGCTGTTCATCGGGGAATTTTTCATTGATCTCTTCCACATCATTATCATGTTTCTCAATCTCAAAATCAATCCTAGATAAATGATCCGCCACTACGTTCTCTACACCCCTCTTATCCTTAATTTCTAAGTCAAATTCTTGCAATAAAAGAATCCATCGGATTAAACGTGGTTTAGCGTCTTTTTTAGCAAGAAGATACTTGAGTGCCGAGTGATCAGTGTACACAATGATTTTTGATAGACAATGATAAGAGTGAAATTTATCGAAGGCAAATACTACTACTAGAAGTTCTTTCTCAGTGGTGGCATAGTTTTGTTGTGCCTCATTTAACGTTCTACTAGCATAGTAAATAGTGTGAAATACCTTATTCCTTCTTTGTCCCAATACTGCTCCGACAGCTGTGTCACTTGCATCACACATCAACTCAAACGGTATATCCCAGTCAGGTGCTATCAAAATAGGTGCTGTGACCAATCTCTCCTTTACTGTCTCAAATGCCTGCAAGCAATCAGCATTAAAATCAAATGGTGCTTCTTTAGTCAACAAGTGAGATAAAGGTTTTGAAATTTGAGAAAAATCCTTTATAAATCGTCTATAGAACCCCAGCATGGCCTAAGAAACTGCGAATTCCCTTCACTGATACTGGTGGAGGTAGTTCCTGTATCACTTGTACCTTTGCTCGATCCACTTCAATACCCTTTTGGGATATTTTATGGCCCAAGACTATTCCTTCTTTTACCATGAAGTGACACTTCTCCCAGTTTAGTACTAAGCTGTTCTCCTCACACCTTGTCAATACGAGATCAAGATTATGCAGACATGCATCAAATGAATTTCCAAACACAGAAAAATCATCCATGAATACTTCTAAAAACATTCCTACCATGTCATGGAATATCGACATCATGCATCTTTGAAATGTAGCCGGTGCATTACATAACCCAAAAGGCATTATCCTAAATGCAAATGTACCATAAGGACAAGTGAAGGTGGTCTTCTCTTGGTCCTCAGGTGCAATTGCTATCTGATTATATCCCGAATACCCATCTAGGAAGCAATAATAATCATACCCAGATCAATGAAGGGGAGGGGGAAGTGATCCTTACGTGTAGCTTCATTAAGTTTTCTATAGTCAATACAGACTCTCCAACCAGTGACTGTTCTAGTAGGTATTAATTCATTCTTTTCATTAGTAATAACAGTCATACCTCCCTTCTTTGGTACACATTGCACCGGACTCACCCATGCACTATCTGAGATAGGATAGATAATACCTGCATCGAGTAGCTTAATCACTTCCGCCTTGACTACTTCTTGCATCTTTGGATTCAAACGGCGTTGTGGTTGCACCAACGGCTTGTAAGTGTCTTCCATCAGAATTTTATGCATGCACATCGATGGGCTTATTCCTTTTATGTCCGCCACTTTCCATGCAAAGGCTTGCTTGTGCTCCCTCAAAATCCTAAGGAGCTTCTCTTCGTCAATACCTGTCAAAGATGAAGACACAATTACTGGTAGAGAATTACTATTACCCAAATAAACATACTTGAGGTGAGTTGGTAGTGTCTTGAGTTCAAGATTGGGTGGTTCTTCAATTGAAGATTTCTGTGGCTTGATGTCCCTTTCTCCCAACTCTCCTAAATTATTGCTTTGACGTCTAATGTAAGGAGGGTTAGCTCGCATCTGAGCAACTATCTCTTGTTCTTCTTCATTCTCAAGCATATCCTCATCACTAGTGAGATAAGCTTCCACTACATCCTTGCATTCTGTTCGAAATATCATGTCAGATAACACATCAACATGGTCAATACTAAAACACATATGCTCGTCATGAGGGTGTTTCATAGCTTTAAAAACATTAAAAGTAACATGATCCTCCCCTACACGGAGGATCAACTTCCCCTGATGCACATCTATGAGTGCTTTGCCAGTGGCCAAGAATGGTCTTCCCAAGATCAAGGGCATTTCAGCATCTTCTTCCATATCTAACACGAGAAAATCCACCGGGAAAATGAATTTATCCACCTTGACAAGTACATCCTCGATGAGTCCTCGTGGGTAGGTGATAGATCTATCCGCCAGTTGAACTGACACTGTAGTGGGTTTAGGCTCGCCTAATCCCAACTTCCTGAAAATTGACATTGGCATTAAATTAATACTCGCACCCAAATCACACAAAGATTTAGTAAATGAAATAGAGCCAATGGTGCAGGGTAAAGAGAAACTCCCTGGATCTTTTAACTTAGGAGGCAATTTGTTTTGCACAATCGCTGAACACTCCTCTGTTAAACTTACCGTCTCATGCTCTCCTAATTTCCGCTTATTCGATAAAATTTCCTTCAAAAACTTAACATAACTAGGCATTTGAAGTAAAGCATCAGCAAATGGTATATTGATATGTAATTTCTTAAAAATTTCAAGAAATTTTGCAAAACTTGCATCTACCTTAGCTCTTTTTAATGCAGCTGGAAAAGGAGGTGGGATTTGTACCTGCATTGGTGGTGTGATGGGTGTCTTGATAGAAGGCTTACCTTTAGCTTCAACGTCTGCTTCAGTCTGTTCACTTTCCTCTATTTGTACTTCCTCAACTTCCTCTTTCTCCTCAGTGGGTGATCCGGTCTGCTTACCACTTCTCAATGATATAGCCTTTACTTGCTCCTTTGGATTTTTCTCGGTATCGCTAGGTAAGGTCCTTGCATTCTTCCTGACAAAATATTCGCCAACTGTCCCACTTGAGTCTCCAAGTTCTTTATTGATGCATCCTGGTTCTGCATTCTATTCTCCGTTGATGTAATAAACTTGGTCATCAACTCTTCCATACTCGGCTTTGATTGATAACCCGGTGGAGGTTGTGGATTCAAAACATTCTTTTGGTTAGACCAAGAGAAGTTTGGATGATTCCTCCACGGTTGGTTATAATTGTTGGAGTAAGAGTTACCCTGTTGTGGCCTGTTTCCTACAAAGTTACCATTTTCAGTAGATTGCACAAAAGGATTACCTGCTTGGCATTCTGTACTCTGATGGTTGCCTCCACATAATTCAAATATGACTACTTGAGCTTGCATCGCTGTCATGCTCAAGCTATCCATTTTCTTATGCAATGCCTCCAACTGAGCTTGTATAGATGTCACCTCATCAACTTGATGCATCCCAATCGTTCTTTTAGGCACATTCCTTTCGGACTGCCACTGGTAACTGTTGGATGCCATCTCTTCCAAAAGTGTGTAAGCTTCTTCAGGTGACTTCCTCATAATCGTACCTCCTGCTGCTGCATCAATCATGGATCTATTAGCAGAAAATAAACCATTGTAAAATGTTTGTACCTGAAGCCAAATCGGAAGGCCATGATGTGGGCATCTTCGAAGTAAATCCTTGAAGCGCTCCCAAGCTTCATATAGAGTTTCCGGATCATGTTGCATGAATGTGGTGATATCATTGCGCATCTTAGCTGTCTTGGAAGGGGGAAAGTATCTTGATAGGAAGGCTTGAGCCATCCCCTCCCAAGTAGTGATCGACCCTGCAGGCAATGAATTCAACCAGCTCTTAGCTTTGTATTCAAAGAAAAGGGAAAAAGACGTAACCTGATGGCGTCGTCAGTGACGCCATTGTGCTTGAACGTGTTGCATATCTCCAAAAAGTTGGAGATATGAGCATTAGGATCATCAGCAGGCGATCCTCCGAATTGCACAGAGTGTTGAATCATCTGAATTATGGCAGGCTTGATCTCGAAATTATTAGCCTGAATCCTTGGTCTTGTGATGCTAGACATGGTGCCTTGAAAAGATGGTTGTGCATAGTCCATCATGGACCTTATAATTGGCACTTCATCATTATGTTGTTCACCATTCCCTCGATTGTTCTCAGCCATCTCTCTTGTTTCTTTTCGAAGTCTTCTGCAAGTTCGTTCAATCTCTAAGTCGAGTGGCTCTAATATAGGTCTGTCACTTCGTAGCATGCACTACAAAGACAACTCCCTGCAAAATTCAACACAACGAAGGAAGAACAGTAATGAAATCATATAAACCGTAATAAAAATAATTATAAAAGAAAAAATGGCTAAATTATAGTCAACTAATCTCTTATGATATTACTTAAACTAATCCCCGGCAACGGCGCCAAAAACTTGATCGCTTTTATTTTAAACAGTTATTTCGAGCGATTCTACCGCAAGTACACGGTGTCAAGTTGTAGTATAATGATCTAGAAGTAAGGATTGTCGAACCCACGAGGACTAGTAGTAATTACCAAATTTAACTAGCGTTCTATATTTAACCTACGAAACTGGTTGAAAGATGAACTAATTTAATCAACTCCAATATTCAACGCACCACAGAGAATTAAGATAATAAACAGTAGAGATAAATATCAAGACTTCGGTTCACTTGAGTAATCCCCACAATTTACCTACTAGTTCTAATTAGAATTAATGCATCTAAGGTGACAAGTTTTCCGGTTATATCCAATATACTCTCTCGAGCTATATTAAACCTAACACTGAATTGCAGTAAGTAACTCTCATTCACTTATTTAACAATTCAATGTTGCATACGTTCTATGAAAAACCCTAGCCTTCGATTACTAGATATCTATAGCTATCACTCGTGTATTTGACGTCATCTCTCGATCTCGGTCTGAAATCCACGGTTTATGTTATTTGTTCCGTCTTACAAAATCATCTCTCGATCTCAATTGCAAACTAACAACATTCAAAGAGTAGCTAATTCTTTAAAAGCATTAAAATCATAACATAAACTCAAAAATAACAAAAACTCAATCAAAAACTAGAATTAAAAATGTGGGTTCATACACAAGATCCCCTTGTCTCGATACCAAACTTAGCCTAGCATATTAACGGAAAAACAACATTTTATAATATCTAACAACATTATAAACATTGGAATTCGAAAATAAAACTAAACAAAAGTTCAGAAATACTAGTAAACACTCGATGTTGAATCGTGCGTCGATCCGTTGTTCCTGTCTCTAGCTGCGTTCCTTGAATCGTCTTGAATGAATCTTCTCTTCCAAAGGGTGGCTGCCTATCCAGAGGTGAAAGAACCCTTCTAATGACCTAAAAACCTCTTTTTATATGTCTCCTCCCGAGCCCAAAGAATCTGGTACCAAAAATAGCCCCAAAACTTAATTAAGGAAGTTTTTAATTCTGGAACTCTGCACGCTATCGATCTCTTCGAAATAGGCGATCGATCGCCTTCAGCTTTTTCTCCTCGGCGATCAGTCTCTCAAGATAGGCGATCGATCGCCTATATGTTCTGCCCCGAGGCGATTGATCGCCTATCGCTTGAAAAATTCCACGAGCTCACTGGCTTCAGGCGATCGATCTCTTCGAAATAGGCGATCGATCGCCTGAAGCTTTTATCAATTTTTAAGTCATTTTGACATCTTTTCCCACGGGTTGCCTCATACTGTCATAGTTCCACCTCCTAGTCCATAAAACGGGGTTTTTCCAGTATTTCTTGCACTTCTACTGGATTCCTGGAAATACAACAAAACACAACCAAAAGTATAAAATCTTCCAAGAATCACTATAAAAATCGCAAGAAATATATGCAAATATAAGTGTAAAAATGCCACTTATCAATGCGCTTTTCTAATTTAGGTGAATTGATTATGAATCAAGGCTATTTAAAAAGATTATTAGAGGCTATATCTATATGTTGATGTTATTGGCATGAGGTAATCTTGAATTATTGTTAATATATATACTTCACGAGCCTCGAGACGTCAGGAATAGCCTACTTGTGCTTATCGCCTATTAGGTATGTGTTTGCGTACGAGCATGTAATGATATTCATATTAATGTTGATTATGATATATCGATGATGTAATTGAACGATGGTGTTGAGGATTGCTGGACAAAGCGACGTGTTATTATTATTATTATTGTCGATTGTGTCGCCGTAGGATGAGAGCGACGATGGGGTATAGTAGGCTTGGTGTTGCCACTATATCGAGTATATATGATGGGTCGCAATGATGATGCGACGATGAGATATAGTAGGCTTGGTGTTGCCACTATATCGATTATATATGATGGGTTGCGATGATGATGCGACGATGTGGTATAGTAGGCCCGGTGTTGCCACTATATCTATTATATACAATGGGTCGCAATGATGATGCGACGATGTGGAATAGTTGGCTCGGTATTGCCACTATATCGATTTGTATATCGGATATGATATGAATGAGATGATGATTGATGGATTTTGATTTGATGTTGAGGAATTGAGTTACAGAAACAGTCAAGACATCTTCGTATTGTTCTTATTGATTTCAGGGAGTATTTCTGTTATCTTACATCATGTTATACTGTTGATAGTATACTTTCTGTTTATGTTGTTGTTATTGCTGGTGTGTGCTCACCCATTTTGGGGGCTGTTTCTGGTGAAACAGGTATCAGACCTAGGCATTAGAGTTGCAGACAGAACTAGTAGTTGTCGTGTTGATTCGTAAGAATCATCTGTTATGATATGTTTAAAATTATTGTGGCTCGCTTGTGTATATTTGTATATATCATGTATGTATTACCCTATGATTTGGTTATCTTATGTTGGTACATGTGACTTATGTCATATTTAAGTTGGGTAGATGTCATATTATAGTGGACTTATATATGTCACGTTGTGTGTTGTTGGGAGGTCCAATTACGGGGAGATTATGCCAAAATTTTATACAAATGACGTCATATTTTGTCTGTTTATGTGGCGACGTGTGGGGCACCACAAATTTCATTCTTTCATTTTTATAGAAATGCAAAATAAAAAAAAATAGTTAAATTTTTATTTCACAAAAAAGTAGTGCACCGGTAGACTCAACGGAGCACTTATGAAAAACACATTTTTTTATATTAAGATAGTGTATGTGCTTATATTAAAGTGGTGCACCTAAATTTAAAAAGGTAGTACACTTAATTTTGAAAAAAAAGGTGGTGATTTTAAATAAGGTGGTACACTTAATTTTAACAAGTGCACCACTTGAGTCAAGCGGTGCACATATGGGATACGTGCACCGCTAGACTCAAGCGATGAACTTATCAAAATACAAACTTTTTATATATTAAATGGTGGTACACGTGCTTATATTAAAGTGATGCACTCAAATTTAACAAGATGGTGCATTTAATTTTAAACAATGTGGTTATTTTAAACAAGGATATTAAGGTATTGCACTTAAATTTAACAATGTGATACACATACTTTTAAAAACGGTGGTGATTTTAAACTAGATGGTGTGCTTAATATTAACGAGTGCACCACTTGAGTCTAGCATGCACGCAACACATACGTGCACCGTTAGACTCAAGCACTACATTTATAAAACACATTTGTTTATATTAAGATGGTGGTGTACATTCTTATATTTAGGTGGTGTACATAATTTTAAACAACATGTTGATTTTAAACAAATTAGTGCATTTAATTTTAACAAGTATACCGCTATAGTCTAGAAGTATGGTAGCGCTTATCACGTACGCTCAAATTAACCCTCTCAGTTAATAACAGTAATAAAATGTAATATCGTGAGTAGTGATCGATTCCACGAGGAAGAATACATTCTTGTGTTATTTTGTGCGAAACAAAGTAAAAAGGGGGATGCGAAAGTTGAATTAAACTAGGAAATTTAAAAACAAAATTTTTAACTAGTAAGAAAAACAAAATTTAAAGGGAATTAAATTACGAGAAAGATAATTCTTGGCTTTTGGTCAACTCAACTTTTGAACTATGAATTCAATCATCAATTCTCACAAAAGATTCAATTTTTATTTGAATATTTATCGTTGGAGATTCAACTCATATATCATCTTATGCCTAGTTAAAATATCTCACGCGTTCTAAGTTAACCCATACCGATTAATCAATAAAAACAACAGCAGCTAAGATTAATATTGGCTATAACTTTCAAAACTAGTAAGAATGATAAAACTTAGACAACATAATCACGCTTCTATGTTTAATATAGTCAAGTGCTTTCCTAAGAATTTAACAACACCAACAACAGAAAATCGTCAATCTTAGTTGTTTCAAAGACCAAGCATTAGATTGCATGTAAAACTATTAGATGGCCAGTCATAATTAAACATATCAATCGTGGCAATAAATAATAGAAAAAAACTCTTGATATTCAATAAAAATCAATAAAAGAACATGAATCTCATGAAAATCATAAATTCCAAGGTTTTGTCTTCCTCAACCAGGAATCAAAAGTGTTTAGCCTCTCATGCTCAATGCAAAACAATCAAATCTATTCTAGAAAGCATAAATAAACAATAAAGTAAAGAGCTACTAAAGAGTAGCACGGTTTCGGAGCGTCACTTACCCTGTTCATAACCTCGAGTTGGCCGCCATCATTTTTGCTTTGAAGATATGGCGACATTACCTTTATAGGGAACATTTCATTATCTACTCTGACACAAGAGTTAGAAGTATATATTCACTCAGTCGGAGTTGAACATGAGACAGAGGCGATGGTTGGATCTGCTGAAAGATTTTGGCTGTGAAAATACAGTACCAACTAGGAAAGGTGAATCAAGTAGCGGATGCGTTGAGCCGAAAAGTTCAAAATGCTATGATAGAGTCTATTCATGTATGGCTGAACTATGATTAGTTATGCACACCGGGATGGGCATATCAACCTCAAGGGTATTATTTCATTGTATCCGCTTTACAAATTGAGCCGCGGATTATCTCGAGGATCAGGAAAGCTCAAGAGATAGATCCTTTTATACACCATTAGAGAGAGTTAGTAATGTCTAATCAACAAACTAGATTTATGATAAGTGTGATTTTTACACTTATTTAACTATGATTTTATAATGATTTTTGTAGTGATTCCTGCACTATATTACGATTTTTTGTATATATTTATATTTTTCAGGAATAAAGGTCGAAATGCATAAAAGTGGATGAAATGAGCTAATAATGTTGAAAAATGACCAAACCGAGCAAAGAAAGAAGGACCGAAATATCAAGTTTGAAATTATTCAAAGTTGGCGATCGATCTTGGAGTTCACACAGATCGATCGCGCATTCACGTAAATTGAGCAACAAAATTATCATTTCAGCGATTGATCGGCATTTCACTGCGATCGATCGTCATTGTCCAGAAACTTTTGGCGATTGATTGCAATTTCTCGGCGATCGATCGCGGATTTTAAAATTTTGAAAAATAAAAACAAAATGTTTTGGCGATCGATAGACAGTTCTTGGCGATCGATCGTGTGACGGCCCGCCCCAACGAGTCTCCCACTGTATTCAATTACTTGAATACAAGGCTACACTCTTTACTCGATTCAAAATATAAATAGAAATTTAAAATTTTCAACGGAAGTAAGTTGACAAAAAAATGCTTTGACTTTTCTAAAAAAAAACGGACAGAGTTTCCTCTTAAAAATTGTACCATGTGATCAACCAGACTCAAACCAACAACACCAACAACTCAATACTAGTATAAATAAGTCTCAAACATCAAAATCAAGTTAAAGGCATAATAAAACTAAATACATGTCCTCAAAATAAACATAACATCTTCAGCATAATTAAACTTCAGCATATATCTAGATATTCTCTATATCCGCATTGTCTATGTCTTCGACACCATCTGTAATATGTCATATTACAGGTAAATGTAAGTTATAGTATTTTATAGTAAGCATAAAAAACATTTGTCAAAAGCATTAAAAACATAATTTTCCATAATGTGACGAAAAATAATACATTTTCATATTAAAATATCTATAACACATATATCTGAGCAGTTAACAGAGCTAACTTTCACAAAGCAGATTCATAACAGAAATAACTGCACAGATAACCAACGACTAACAAACAGAATCATATAACAGCCACATAATAGCAATACCATAGCCATGCTGTAGTGAAACAAATGCATACTCAAATAAGAAGGTGACACAATGATATCATTCCAGACTATACCCGCTGGAAGAGTATTGACAGATATTATACCCCCTCCGCCTTCGGGCAAAACAAAATGCGTTTATTTATTCTCGTCGCCAACAAGCCGAAAGAGTGCGTGTTTTTACCATCGTAGCAAGCGAGACAGACAAAACAAAGAACATCCTCAGTTCACAACCTCAAATAATATTCACTGAATCAAAACAAGCATGGCATCTCAAAATAGTTTTTCACACACAATAAAATGTCATTCAAAATTCCTTTTTTCAACAAATCACATGTCTATCAAAAATCATTTCTTTCAAAATAACATTGCATGCTTACTATCTCAAAACATTTCAAAAATAAATAACATAAATACTTAAAATAATTTACGGAAAATGCAACTCCCTTTACGTGCCTCAAAGCTTCCTAAAGATTATTCAAGCTACAAAGTTTCCCAACAAATCTCCAAGATGTCAATGATTTCCTACTACATATTTCAATATTATTAATTGCACATTACCAAATCCACCCTTAATTATTTACCTAAAAAAACATATGCGGGAGAATAATTACACCAAATCATAATTGAGAATTTAAAGCATTTTTCTTTTCAATTGTCATTTTATTAACACATTGAAACTTGTTATTATTTAAGATACTAATTTATGCTCAAGTACAACTTCCAAAACCCTTCACTAGTAAAGTACACCTATTCACACACACATATATATATATTGAAATAATATATTTTAGAGGAAATGATGCAGTAAAAGAGACCTCTCATTTACATGAACTGAGTTAAATAATTTATAAAACTTGTTCTAAAAGACTTGGAATAAAATTTAAAACTTGATCGTAAACCAAAATTAGTTAACATGATCAAATTTTATAAGTTTCTGAAAAGTTATTTGAAACCTACGTAATAAATAATTATTCACTCAATTTTTTAACCAATGAAGAACGATAATATCTATCCTAAAAATATAAGCTTTCGAAATAATTGCCAAAGCGTTCAAGTACTTGTTAAATTTTTCGGGTATCATCGATATTTATTTACCAAAACCATTCAAAATTTTGATAATCAAAATCTGAATCCCTTTTAGAGAATAATTTTTCATTTAGAGCAAGATCAAAACTTTAAAGACAGATTATTAATTCAACAAAAGACGTTTTAGCATTCTCAAAGGTAGGAGATTAATGGCCGATCCCCCTTCTATCATGATTTATGCTTCAGTTCTCCAATGATTTAGTTCGATCAGCAAATGTCACTTTAAGAGTCAATCACTAAACTGAAAAAAAATGATGAACCACATTGCTATTCACAGCTTTTTACGATTTCCTCAAAGCAAAAAAAAAAACAATTACATGCTCTTCAAAAATCAAATTAGCACTTTATAGGTACATCTTATGTCATTTAACACAACTATATCAATTATAAGCATAATGGCAGAGAAATCTATACCAAATTGCGAGTTTTTCTGCTGTGGCTCGTGTCCTCCGAGCTTTGCTCGCGCCGTCGATTTCTGTCATGATGTGCACGCTTGTGATTGTTGTTGGTGAGGCTTGGTTATGGTGTGAGTTTCGGCCCCTTTTTGAGAGAATATCGATGGTTTCTCATTGGTTCTCGACTGAAAGGTGTCTTAATAAGCGATATGGTGAGATCGAATCGCTTTCCGTTAAGTGTTTGGGCATATGAAACGAAGGGGTGGAGGCTTTTAATTATGGATTACAAACTGAAATTTGGGGGAATTGAGTTTAGAAAAGGGACAGGTAAGAGGGATGCTGCTGCTGGGGAAAGAATGAGGTGAGAAAATTCTGAAATGGAATAAGGAGGAGAATTGGGTCAATATGCTGGCCCAATTTAAGTATTATATTATATATATTCCTTTAATTATTATTATTATTATTATTTTAAATTAAATACCAAAAAATTGGGTCATCACAGATCGCCAGGCGCGAAAAAGTCGATATTTTGTTTCCTTGTTGGATATTTTGTATCAAAAAACTTGTAAATTCTTCTCCCGCTATATAAGGACATGTCTTGGACGAATTTGGGGGACCTTTGACTCAGATTTCAACCTACAAACAAAGCCTCCACCATACTCCATCCCCAAAGTTCATCATCTACCATCACAACCATTGAAGAAGTAGACAATCCAGGAGAGACGGGACGAAGCAGCAGCGCAAGGAGTCAATGCCTAGCTTTATTTTCGTATTTCTAAATTTTATTCTTTATTTTTATCAGATTTTAATGTTTAGATTGTTGCAAAACATTTTTATGCATTATTATTTGATGAAATTGTTGTTTAAGTTTTGTTGTCAAGACTTAGGGGATCTTATGTTTTGAACCAATGATTTAAATTAAGTTTTGATTGATTCTTACAATTCTTTGTGCATAATTTCTTGTTGTTCATGCTTTTAAGGGATTGATCACCCTTGAATGGTTATTTATTGCGATCGACTTGACCATACGCTATTGCAATACGATATAGTAAATTATTCCGTGGATTTCAAACTGAGATCGAGCGATAAAGTCAAATACACGGGTGATAGCAATAGATTTACCAAAATAAAAGCTAGTAGTTTTCAAAAATCGTCATACAATATTGAGTGTTAAATATGTGTGTGACCATTGTCTTGTTGCATTATAACTAGACCAAAACAATTGCATTAGGAAAACTCGTCACCTTAGAATGTTTGAATTTAAATCTTAACTAATAGGCGAATTGTGGGGAATTGCATAATGAACCGAAGTCTTGCTAATTGTCTCTACTGATTTTATTCTCATTCTTTACTATTTGTTGGGTTGAATATCGAGTCTTTAGTCAATTTAGTTTAATAGTCATCACTAATTATCGTAGGCTAAATATAGTTAAACTAGTTGAGTGTGATACTTATTTTCTAGTCCATGTGGGTTCGACAACATTTTCTTAAAATCTACTATACTAAAACTTGACACCGTGCACGTGCGGTATAATCGCTACACTGGAATTTTCTGTTTAAATAAATAGCGGTCAAGTTTTTGGTGCCGTTGCCGGGGACTAGTTTACATTAATATTAGACGATATTACTTGATTGTAATTTAGTCATTGTTTTATTTTTATTTATATTCTCGATTTTTTCACTCTTCTACTGTTCTTTCTTTGGTTGGATCTGTGTAGGTTGTTATCTCTTGGTGCATGCTAAGGACTGACAAATCTACACTTGAGCCTTTCGACCTCGAGATCGAATGCACTTGTCGAACTAGGCTAAGCAAGCAAGAACACTCATGGCCAATAATGTGAGGGCCCAATCCTAATCATGTGATTAATGATCACACAATGATAATTATAGCGTAAACAGCTGAAGATTAGTTTAACATTTATTAAAATGTGGCCCTAAAAATTTCGGCATGACCTCATCGCACGAGGAACAAACCACCAACACAAATCAACATATACTGAAAATATATAAATACCACCAGTTTCATATCCAGCATACACCAATCAAACTATTAACAGATATCCACACTGGTGAAATAAACTAAAATACATAAACTCCTCACACACCACAGGGATAAACCCCTGGTAAACATATACATATAATACTGGGATAAACAAGAGTAAAACCTCAAGTGTGACTCCCACCGGACGTGTCCTCTATAGCATCCTGTCACCTGTACCACCTGTCATTGTCCACACACAAAGACAACAACAGTCCCCCTTGGGGGTGAGCAAAAGCCCAATATGGAACAATCATAGAATATACATCATGTATCTATAAAATGTGATAAATGATGCAATGCAATGCAATGCATGCCATGTCATGTCGGTATCATATCGTACACCCATCCACTGGGTATATCTGAATCAATAAACGAAAGTCCAACCATATCAGAGTAGCTCGAGCCTATCAAGCCTATAGGGTATCCAGACGGATGGACGTCGGCAAAGCGCCACCAACCCCAGGTCCTGACATCACATAATCATATAGGGATATCCAGACGGATGACATCAGCAAGGTGCCACCAATCCCCATCTCAACAAATCATATCAATCAAAGGGACCACGAGTCCCTATGCCTATCGGGCCATGTAATGCCAACATAGTATCGCAGTACCAATCCCCAATGACCGATATCAGAATCCTAGAAATATCGGGGTATTCAAGGATATAGCTCAACGTGTATGTCATGCATCGATGTATGTATAAAAATGATGTGTGTTAACAAAACATTTATTTTTCATACATCGATATGTCAATCATGCATGCTATGAATGCTACATAATTTAGATAAAATCACGTAGCCACATAATCTCACGTAATTCAACAACAAATCATATATCAAATGATACAGATACCTGTCGTATGTTACCCGATCGCAACATACCTTTCTTTCTCGATCTACAAGGGTACTTGAGCTTGTAGGGTCGAAGTAGTCACTATATATCAATATAAATTCACAATTAAAGAAACTAATCATTAAAAATTGGTTATCAAATTTAGTCACAACTTTACCAATCTAGGGTAATTAAATTGATGCGATTACATCACAATTTAATTTGATAAATTATTTTTCACCAATTCAAATTATTATTCAACAATTATAGTCCAAATTAACTGGTAATTATCGAAGCAAAGTTGGAAAAATCGGATATCAAATTTTACCCAATTTCGCACACAGTTCACGCACGCTTGTCAGCCGATTCCGCCCACCTACGGTGGCGATAGTGGAGGTGACCGGTGTATAAACCTTCGTCCAGGTGCAAGGAAGAGAAACGATGCCTTGGCTTTTCCAATTCGTAGTAGATTCGAAGAAATCGAACCAAAAGCGCAGAAACCCTAGGTCACGCGATTTCGTCCGTTCCAGGGTAAAATCGAAGCACTTTTCGAACACCAAATTTTGATTATCTAGTATGTAAATGTGAGCCTGAGAGTTTTTAACACGGTGGTATGTCGGGATCGTCGATAGGTGGTCGGACGGTGGCGAACGGAGCGGATAAGTACACGGTGGTCGGTGATCGCGCGAGAAGTGCATGTTTTCGCACGTTTTAGTGTGTGCCCGCGATCTGTGTGTGTTTTACATGTTTGCT
This sequence comes from Haberlea rhodopensis, assembly GCA_907163345.1. NCBI lineage: Eukaryota > Viridiplantae > Streptophyta > Magnoliopsida > Lamiales > Gesneriaceae > Haberlea > Haberlea rhodopensis. Next base: position 18,792 of record CAJQUN010000642.1, on the reverse strand, counting down.
ATGTGTTTTATGTCCTACACCAATATATATTAATTCCCAACCAATTATGAACATCGGGGTGTCACTGGTGTACTGGTGCATGTATATTACATATACAGTATACATCTGACTTCGTGTCCTTATTTTAACCACAAAAAATTAAATCTTTCGATTTAATATAAATTTATATTTACTAAATCATTTTAATAAAATTTCGGTGTTAATCCGAATATTCCAAAAATATATTTGTCATTCACCATGTTCTGACCCAACTGTCAATTAACATTATGGGTGCTTACCGGGCCAAGTCAAACCGGACCCGGCCCCGATTCGGACCGTTAAGTCCGGTCCGAAACCGGAACCGGACTTAACGGTTCCGGTTTGCCCCGGAACCGGTTAGAAACCGGTCCAGGGCGGTCCCGAAGAACCAAACCGGTAGCACCGCCGGTTCCGGTGCTACCGGTTTGGTTCGGTTCCGGAACCGAAACCGGCAGTTTTTTTTTAAAAAAATAAATAAATAAATAAAAATAAAAAATGAAGAAGGCAACAGCTGTATAGCCGTTGCCTCTTCAACGTTAACAAATGTTAACGTTGGCAACGGCTCTTAGCCGTTGCCAACGTTAACTTTTAATTTTTTTTTTAATAAAAAATAAAAACTATAAATAGGGGATGTTGTGTTGTGTATTGTTTCATAACAATTCTTGTAACGAAAAATACTTCACTCTCATATTTTTCTCTCAATTGTGTTATCTACAATTTACTTATAGTCTTATATAATAATGGCATCTTCATCTAGCAGTGGTGCTGGTCATAGCCGGGGTCGTAGTCGGGGTCTCGTTCCGGGTCGTCTATCACTGAGTTCATCTTCTGCAATGAATTTGCCTGTGCCAATTCCTGAGTTAAATGAAAGTTATGATTTTTTTGCTGACCTCAATGTTGGTGGTTCTTCTATGAATGTCGAACCACAACAACCCCAACAACCTGCCGAACCTGTTGCTGCCCAAGCCCAAGAAAGACAACATGTGGAGACATCCGGAGCCACTACAGCAGCGAGTAGACAACCTACTCGTGCCAAAAGAAGTAAGATATGGGATCACTTTGAACTCGCTCAAAAAGAAGGTACTAATGAATCTGTTGCAATATGTAAATTATGTAAGATCCAGTATTCATATAAAGCTGGTGGTTCCAGTGGAGGCACCGGAACATTTAAAAAACACTTAGTAAAAAAACATAAGCACAAATTAATGTTCTTACTGACACGAATTTTATTTTAACTGCTGAAATTAATCGTAGGTCACTTGTTAGATATGTGATCAGATGTGAACTACCTTTTATACAAGCTGAACGTGCTGGTTTTATTGAATTTGCTTCGTCTATACAACCCATGTTTAAACATATTTCCAGGCACACACTAAAAAGAAATTGTATGGACGTATTTGTTGAATATAGAAATACATTGTTTCAACATCTTTCTAGTTTGCCTTGTAGGGTTAGTTTAACAACTGATATTTGGACAAATGTAAATTCTGATTCATATCTTGTTGTCACTTGTCATTGGATTGATGATAATTGGTGTATGCAAAAAAGGATTTTGTCTTTAGATGAGTTAGACTGTGCACATACTGGTTATGTAATTGCTAAATATGTATTCAACACTTGTAGACATTATGGAATTCAGGATAAGGTATTTTCAATCACATTAGACAATGCTGCGAATAACAATGCTGGGATGCGTGATTTAAAGACCTATCTTAAACCAATGCTTGATGGTATTTTTTTTCATGTTAGATGTGCATGTCATGTGATTAATTTGGCTGTTAAAGTTGGTTATGAGGACAATCACTCAGCATGTATTGACAAAATGAAATACTGCGCTAAATGGTTACGCACGAGCCGTGTTAAGCGTGATTGGAAACAATTATGTTTATCTAATGGTTTAAAGCATCTTCTTTTTCCATCACCAATAGAAACTAGGTGGAATTCGTTGTACAATATGTTGAATGCTATGTTACCTTACAAAGATATTTTAACTCCATTTTATAATTCATATCAAATGCCTGATAGCGATGAAAGTATTTATTTGACTAATGAGGATTGGGAATTTGTTGAAAATTGTGTATCATTGTTAGGTACTTTCAAAGAAGCGACGGAACGTTTCTCTGGTGTTACTTATCCAACTTCCGTTTATTTTCTTCCTTTAGTATTTAACATGTTTGATAAATTTATAGAATTTAGAGATGACTATGACTTGCATGCTTTTGTTATTGCAATGAAAACTAAATTTATAAAGTATTGGGAACAAATCCCACCCGTGCACTGCATCGCAACATTGCTAGATCCTAGTCAATGTTTATCTTCATTTGCGATATTTTTTGAATATTATGCTAAATTTTTGGGGAATTCGTAAATCATTATGACGAACAAGAAGAAGAGAACGCCAAAACAATACTTATCAATTTGAAGACTGCTAAGTACTAAATTGTAATATTTTTTTATTTAGATTTTCAATTGTCATGTCTTTACAATTATTTGTATGCATATATATTATGAAATGAAGAAGAAATATATTGAATTTGTGATGAACATCATTGAAGAAACATTTACAACATAAAAAAAAAATTGAAAAATCGTTAGGGATCCGGACCAAACCGGAACCGGTTCGATCCGGATCCTTAATGGACCGGACCGGTTCCGCCCATAACGGGTCCGGAACCGGCCGGTTCCGGTCCGGACCGGACCGGTTCGGACCGATAAGCAGCCCTAATTGACATATACAATATCAATTTCCACTCTCATTACTTATATTATATTCTCATAATTAATTGCTAACTAAGTAACAAATTAATGTACAAATTGTACTTAATTCTCATTATCAAATATCAGGATATCATATTTACAAAATATCGAGCTGTTATCAAAGATAATATTCCTCATATTTATTATCAACCATATGATTGACATAAGATGAATAATATGATTGTTGAGAAGTTAAACATGATTTCTGCTAATACGATACGAGGACCTTACAAATAACAAGGAACGCGAGGAGGTTCCTGCGGCACCAGTCGCAAGGTCACTTATGGACTACGCTCAACCGTCTTTCCAAGGATCACTGTCGAGCATTACTAGATCGAGCATCTAGGCTAACAACTTCGAGATCAAGCCTGCAATCATACAGATGATCCAACACTCAGTCCAATTTGGGGGAGCGACTACTGAGGATCCCAACGCTCATATATCCAACTTCTTTGAGATATGCGACACGTTTAATCATAATGGCGCTACTGCCGACGCCATCAGATTACGACTCTTTCCCCTTTCATTAAAGGATAAAACTAAATCATGATTGCATTCGTTGCCTGCAGGTTCTATTACTACGTGGGATGAGATGGCGTAGGTGCAATTATTCTTGTCCAAATATTTTCCACCATCCAAGACTGCCAAGATGTGCAATGATATCACCACCTTTGCACAAACGACCCAGAGACATTGTACGAGGTGTGGGAGCGTTTTAAGAATTTACTACGGAGATGCCCACACCACGGTCTTCCTGCCTGGCTGTAGGTACAAACCTTTTATAACGGTTTATTTTCTGCTAACCGTTCTATGCTAGATGCAGCATCAGGAGATACAATAATGAGGAAGACACCTAAAGCGGCATATGACTTATTGGAGGAGATGGCTGCCAATAGCTATCATTGACAATTTGAAAGGAATGTGCCAATGAAGCAAGCTGGAATGCATCAAGTGAGCAAAGTCACTGCCTTAGCTGCCCAATTGGAAGCATTAAATAAGAAGATTGACAACTTGAGCATGCACTAATGCAAGTTCAAGCTATTACATGCGAGCTTTGCCAAGGAGGACATCCGAGCACTGAATGCCAAGTTGGTAACCCTTTTGTTCAATCTGTCGAAAGTGCTAATTTTGTAGGGAACCGACCACCACCCAACTACTCCTACCCAATTACATACACTATGGGTTGAGGAACCATCAACAACCACCACCAGGGTATGCACCTAAACCGAGTATGAAGGAACTGTTGACCAAATTCATCACATCAACGGAGACTAGATTCCAAAATCATGAGGCGTCGATAAAGAATTTGGAAGTCCAAGTGGGACAGTTAGAATCATAGTCGGGCGAGCACAAGGATCACTACCTAGTGACACTGAAAAGAATCATCGGGAGCAAGTCCATGCCATAACACTAAGAAGCGGAAAGGAGGTAGTTGCAAAGGAGGTTGCTGAAAAGAATGATGCACATGACGAGCATGAGGGCAAGGCAAACATCAAGCAAGAAGATGATCAAGCACGCGACAAATGTAAGTCTACTAAGACCACTACACCCATCACACCTGCAAGGTAGATATCACACTCTTATTTCCCGCTGCATATAAGAGAGCAAAATTAGATGTTAAATTTGCTAAATTTCTAGATTTGATTAAGAATCTCCACATTGATATGCCTTTCATTGATGTTATAAGGCAAATGTCGGACTATGCTAAGTTTTTGAAGGAGATACTGTTAAAAAAACGGAAATTGGGAGAGCATGAGACTATAAATTTAACTGAGGAGTGTTCTGTTATCATTCAAAATGATTCACCTCCAAAGTTAAAGGATCCAGGGAGTTTTCACTATACCTTGCAAAATCAATTCTATGTTTTTTTCATAAATTTTTATGTGATATGGGTGCAAGTGTAAATCTGATACCTTTATCTAGAAGCTGGGCTTAGAAGAGCTCAAACCGGTCAAAGTGTCACTGATAAGTGTGATTTTTACACTTATTTTACTATGATTTTATAGTGGTTTTTGTAGTGATTCCTGGACTATATTACGCTTTTTAAATATATATTGTATTTTTCAGGAATAAAGGTCTAAGTGCTTAAAAGTGAAAGAAATGAGCTAATAATGATGACAAATGACCAAATCGAGCAAACACGTTGAAAGAAGGACCAAAATCTCAAGTTTGAAATTGTTCAAAGTTGGCGATCGATCTTGGAGTTCACACTGATCGATTGCGCATTCAAGTAAATTGAGCAACAAAATTATCATTTCGGCGATCGATCGGCATTTCACTACGATTGATTGCCATTGTCCATAAACTTTTGGCGATCGATTTCCATTTCTCGGCGATCGATCACAGATGTTAAAACTTTGAAAAATAAAAACAGAATGTTTTGGCGATTGATTGGCAGTTCTCGGCGCAAAAAATTGAGATTTTGTTTCCTTGTTGGATATTTTGTGTCCAAAAACTTGTAAACTCTTCTCCCATTATATAAGGACATGTCTTGGACGAATTTGCGGGACCTTTGACTCAGATTTCAACCTACAAACAAAGCCTCCACCATACTCCATCCCCAACCTTCAGCATCTACCATCAGAACCAATGAAGAAGAAGACAATCCGGGAGAGACAGGATGACACAGGAGCGCAAGGAGTCAACGCCTAGCGTTATTTTCGTATTTCTAAACTTTGTTCTCTATTTTTATCAGATTTTTAATGTTTAGATTGTTGCAAAATATTTTTATGCATTATTATTTGATGACATTTGTTGGCTAAATTTGTAGTAAGACTTAGGGAATCCCATGTTTTGAACCAATGATTTAAATTAAGTTTTGATTGATTCTTACAATTATTTGTGCATTATTGTTGTTCATGCTTTTGAGGGATTGATCACCTTTGAATGATTATTATTGCTATTGACTTGACCATACGATATTGCAATACGATATAATAAATTAGGCCGTGGGTTTAGATTGAGTGTGGTACTAATTATCATAGGATAAATATAGGTAAACTAGTTGAGTGTGGTACTTATTTTCTAGTCCTTGTGGGTTCGACAACCTTTTCTTAAAATCTACTATACTAAAACTTGACAACGTGCACTTGCGGTATAATTGCTACACTGGAATTTTCTGTTTAAATAAATAGCGATCAATTTTACATATCAGGTGGTTGGTTGCAAATAGATAATAGGTTTAGTAATGAATCTAATGGAGTTAAATGAGGCTTTGTTCCAGGAAGCTCGCTACAGTCATTTTATTGTCCATCCGGGAAGCCGCAAAATGTACCAACCTTGAGACCACATTTCTGATGGAAAGGTATGAAGAAGGATATTGTTGATTTTGTGTCGAGATGTTTGACATGTCAGCAAATCAAGGCAGAAAGAATGAGGCCTGGTGGTATACTCTAGAATGTAGAAGAACTGAGAACATATTGCAATGGACTTTATGACTCATCTGCTTAGGTCGAACAGAGGTTGAGATGCAATATGGTTGTGGTTGATAGATTATCCAAGTCGGCACATTTTATACCATAAGATTGTACTTATTCTTACAAGAAGATGGCATGATTATATATGGACAATGTGGTTTGTATACATGGAGTACCAGTTTCCATTGTTTCTGACAGAGACCCAAGATTTGTATCAAAGTTTTGGGTAGTTTTTAGAGCGCCATAGGTACTTAATTAGCAATGAGTACCGCCTATCATCCACAGACTGAGAGAACTATCCCTACTTTATAAGATATGTTACGATCAGTAGTGATGATTTTGGTAGGAATTGGCAAGAATCGCTACCACTAGTGGAATTCTCCTACAATAACAATTTCCAAATGACTATCGGTATGGCTCCATTTGAGTATTTATAGGGCAAGAAGTGCCGAACACCGATATGTTGGGATGAGATTGGAGAAAAGCAGTTGGCACAGCCTGAGTTTGTTGATGAGATGCAAGGAAAAGTATAACTGATTAGAAAACGTATGAAGGCAGCTCAAGACAGACAAGCCACTTATGCCAACAAAAGAAGGATACCATTAGAGTTCCAAGTCGGTGATAGAGTATTTCTCAAGGTATCGCCATTCCGTGGAAATATGCGGTACGGGCCTCGAGGGAAGTTTTCACCTCGTACATCGACTGTAATAAGTTTTGGAAAAGATTGGTGCAGAGGCATATCAATTGGCTTTGCCACAGCCGTTATCGCTGATACATGATGTTTTTCATGTATCTGTACTAAGAATATATGAATCCGACCCATCTCATGTGTTGCAACCTGATGAGATTAATGTGGACAATGAGGAAAAGACGTTGAGGAACAAAACCATTGCATTGGTTCTAGTACAATGGAATGAACATGGTATCGAAGAATCTACATGAGAGTTAGAGGCCAAAATGGGACAAGAATGGTCAGACGCATTTGAAAATACTCATTTGTATCCCATGTCGAATACATACGATGATCCGATATATGTGTAAGACCAAATTAATGAAATCTATGTTTGAATTTGTATCTTTAGCGATTCGAGGATGAAATCTTATAAGGGGGAGAGAAATATAAGGCCCCGTTACTAATTAATCCAAATTGATGATGATTATGCAGAATCCAGATGATTAATTAGTTAAGATTTGAATAATTTAGTTGGAATTGCAGGAAATAAAAAAGTTACTGAAATTTCAAGAAAACTCGGATAATTAAAAGTATAGACTTTGAATTAAGGTGTTCCGGACTACGATGACACAAACAATAAATTGAACATGTTTTTGTGTATGTGCATGTGCATGATCATATGGCACTTGGAGAGCACATACCACTAATTATTTAACCTCATAACATAGTATTAACTCATGTATAATACATGACTTGGGACATCAATCTTGCATGACGTGTAATGCTTGGCACTTGGACATTACTTGGTTGACACTTGGACTAAAGCACTCACCTCCCCCCACTTAGTGCTTCACGCCACTCACCTTTTTTTTATGCATGTCTTCATTTCATTTTGCAAGACAATTTCTCTCTCCTTGTACAAAAGAAAATCCTCCCTCTTCTTCCTCCAAATTTTTTAAAACAAGCCCTTTTTTGCCACAAATTCTTCTCAAAATCTTGAACAAACCCACATGCAAGGGAGGAATGAGAAGCTATAAGGATGGAGGAGTAGTGGACATCAAGGAAATTCAAGATCTGAGCTAATTTGGAGGAGATCTTGCAAGGAGCTTGGATTTTTGGCTAGGGCAGCAGCTTGTGGTGGCTTTGATGCTCAAATCTTCAAGCTACACAAGGATATAACTCTCTTTTTAAGTTTATTTCAATTTGGTTTAGGTTAAAGGTCGAATTTTTGAGGCCATGGCATGAGAATTTAAGTGACATAGTTGTTGTCTAGTGAATGTGCAGAAATTGATGTTGCATGCAGCATATTGTTTCGAAATTTCAGTACACCTAAGTTTGGATGATGGTGTTCAAATAGAAGTTGTAGATCTTTCAATTACCTTCGACATGAAAGTAAATTCATCCAATTTGGAGTTAAGATGAGAACGTTATGATGATTTTATTAAATTGTGCACAAACTGAGTCTGCATGTTCATGCATGTCAAATGCAGTGACTTCTTCGAATTTCTCGGAAATATATGTTTCAGAGGTTGCAGTCAACATGAAAGTTGTAGATATTTGAATTATCTTCGATTTTATAGTAAATTCCTTAATTTGAAGTTAGTATGCGTGATATATGCTAATTTACTACATAGTGCTAGACCTAACCACGGTTCAGAACCGCCGGTTAGAAGGTTCAAAACCGCCGGTTCGACGGTTAAAAAAATATCGACCCTTAATTTTAACCTTCCTTAACGGTTCCGATTACGGTTCATGAACCGTGAGTATGGTTCCGGTTCCAGTTATTCAACGGTTACGGTTACGGTTTGACCTTATTTTCTTTTAAAAAATTTAAAAATAATAATAAAATTTGAAAAAAGTGTAAAAAGTATTTGAATGTGTTTTCATCAATGGATTAAACATAAAATAACGTGAAATAATGTCAAGCTCAGATAATCAAAATGTATAAGTATATTTGTTTGAGTAATATTTATAAATTATAACACTGTATTTAGATCAACAAGACACATATAACTTAGTGGTTGAAGCTAATTACTCAAGTTGGAGGTCATGAGTTCAAATCATAACCATAACATATATTTTAAATATAAAAATGTAAAAAAAATTAAAATAAACCCTTGAACCGCCGGTTAACCCACTGTTCACTGGTTAGAAAATTATGACCCTTAACCGGCCTATCTATAGACGGGCCGTTACGAGTCCGACCCTTCGAACCGTTGACACGGTTAACCGGCTCGTTGACCACGATCCTGTTCTAGGCCGGTTCATGGTCGTTTATGACCCTTGGTCGGTCTACATAATGCTCAATCTGGAAAACAAAGTGAGTCCGATTTTTAAAAATATGATTGAAAATGTTATGAATCTACCTCAAGATGAACTAACTAGCTTAAGCACATAAAAGATGTATTGTAGTATGTTGAGTTATCTTGAATTCCCCACTAGAATCAGATGATTTGGATATCATATGAATTAAGTATAATTTTCTACAAAACATGGTCAAGTTGGAAATTTAAGTTCGCCCTGGTTTTACTTAGGTACTGCTTAGAACTATTTTACCTTAAGTAAATAACCCATTTTGGCAAAGTATTAAACATATGAAATGTCACATTTTGGGTTATATTTCATGCTAAATTGGGCTCATGTTGTTTCGTTAAGATTTGAAAAAGTTATGAGTCATTAAGCAAGGATGGGTTAATTGAATGCTTAGAATAGACCTCGATTTTTAGTGTTTGGTGATTTTCTGATATGCATAGACTATGTGAATGCTTTGATCAGGTTTGTCCACCATGAGGTCCACGTGTGGAGTTCGGACTTTTGGTAAAATTGTAGCTTGGTCTGAGATACGTAGAAATGGGTTTTATCACGACTTTTGACAAATACATGTGATGATTCCAATGTATGACCTTATATGTCATTACTTAATTTATATGTGATATTTGATTTCTAATGTGAATTGCTTAAACTATATTGACTTTCACATGATATTGTATGACATATTGAGCATATATGATTCATTGGGCACATCATATTGATCTTACCGCTCATTTGTTACCATTTGATTATGATGAGATCTATAATGTCATGAGGATGCTGGGCACGTCGATGACAGGAAAATTAGGTAGGAATTGTAGTCACGCGCGTTGTCGCCGGACATAGACACGATGGATGATGGGCACATCACTGGCACAACGGTGAGAGATGTCGTTGTATCTGTGTCACCACCCTATGCTCGAGCTTGATAATGTTGATGATACCTTCTTTGGACTACGATATTTTGTATCTTGAGATTTGATTCACCCATTATGCATAGCATTCATACACGGTATGCATTGCACGATATTTTGTCATTCTTGACGTGATTTTATTGATTTCTCGTACTGGGTCGTCGTGGGGGCTGTCATGTCTTTGTTGATTGGGCATGACAGGGTTAACAGGATGACAGGATTCGGATGCTCAGGATGACGCATCTAGGGATACCCGATCTCAGAGTTGAGCGAGCTCGGGTTTAATGTATTGTGTCTTGGTCCAGTAGTATTCTGAATTTTAAATAGATTAATTTACCGGGGTATGCCCCGAGTATTTTGTATTTTGATGTATTACATTACTTGACACTTCACTTGTTATTTAAGTGATGAATGACGTGTTAATTGTGAACTATATATATATATATATATATATATATATATATATATATATATATATAAATTCATTATTATTGTATATGTATCATCGAAATTTTTTAGGGCCACTTGTTAATAAATTTAAACAAATCTTATGTTGTTTACGTATAATAATCATTGTGTGATAATTAAACACTTGATTAGGATCCGACCCTCACAATGGATGTGAAATGGTATTATATAGTTTCAGTATGTGTATATGAATATATGCAAAACATGTGGTATGTTTTTCGTACGATGAGGTCATGCCAAAAATTTTAGGGCCACATGTTTGTAAATTTTAAACTAATTTTCCGATGTTTATAGTAAAATAATTATTGTGTGATCACTAATCAAATTGATTAGAATTGAGCCCTATGTCACGCCCTGGGCTCAGGCCCGCTTTTCGTACCATCTCATTTAATAATTGTTAGTTCTAGATTTCAAATATGACAAAACAGATCGGATCGATAAGAGGATCGAGAAGCAGACCAACTCGCAAAATAAGATCGGACTGATATTTGTCCAGACAGATCGAAATCAAGCTCAAGCCTTCCTAAGCTATTCAGACCGAAAGTTCGAAAGTGTATCAATATCTATTTATTGTAGCATTTAATGTGGCATTAGATGATGAAGGTGACTTGAAGTCTTTAGCCGATGTGATGCGAAAGTCTTTCCTTCAAATAGTACAAGACAGAAGAGATATTATCAGACCTGTACTGCAACAAAAATACAAGAAAGGAAAGTCTTCGCACAATAACCAAGACTGAAGACTACAGCTTAAAGTGTTGCAAACTTTCAGACATTGAAGTTGAAGAAATCTGAAGATGCACAAATCCGAAAAATGTTAACATTAGCAAAGATGTCTATATAAGAATGCAACTTCAATGCTCAAACAACAACAATAACGAATCCACAATCATTTGATAAAGCATTTACTGAAGCAAACAGAGAACCCTTTCAAGCCAAAGTCATCTTGATCTGCTTAAAATCATAGCACGTCTCATTGTTGTATTTGATCATTAAGGATTAATAGTGCTAACTTTTGTTCACTATATCATTTGTTTTGTGTTAAGATAGAAGAGTGAATCTATATTGTAACCGTTAGACGAGTTGTGTCTCAACAGATTAAGTCCTAGGAGTTTCAGTCTGGTAGTGGGTAAATAAAGCTGATTCGGGGTTGTACATCTGTTGTATTACTCAAAGTCTTCTAGTGAATCCTTCATTGAGTGGAAGAAGGGGAGACGTAAAAGGAATTTCTTTCGAACTTCCAGAAACGTATATTGTCTACTTAATTCCAGCACATTACTTTTGTTTCTAGCCATCAGACTGATATTCCTAAACCTAGCAGACCGCTTCCGCACTTAACCAAAAACTAGTCTGTGAAGTTTAAGTTGATTGAGAAATCGATCTCATCTGTTAACCCAGCTGAAATCAACCCTATACATGTAAAAGAGCAAAATTTAATAAATGTAGTAACGTGAGTATGGATTGATCCCACGATGAATGATGTATCTTCTGTTAGCGTATGCAAAGCGAGTAAAGGGGGTGAAGTTGATTTGATTACTATTACGAAACTAAAATTTAAAAACTATGAATCAAATTACTAAGCTTGATTAAAACTATGATGAATTAAATTATTAGTAGAAAATTGATTCTTGGTGTTCGGTCGACTTTACAATTGAAGTTCATTATTTTAATAATCAATCCTCACAAAAGATTCAATTTGTATATGAATATCCACCTTGGAAACTTAATTCCTATCTGACCTTATTTTTAGTTAGGTAGCCCACGTGTTCTATTATAACCCTTCTCAATCACTCAATCAAAATACACGCGATTAAGATTCAAAGACAATATCTTTAAAAACCAGTGAGACAGACGAAGCTAGACAAGATAGTCCATGCGTTTATATTTAATCTAGTTGAATGCTTTCCCAAAGAATTTAACAATCTCACACGCGAAAATTTATGAACCTTAGTTGTTTCATAGATCAAGTATTAGATTGCTTGCAAAATTACTAGGTGATCAATCCAATGATTCAACAAAACAACCATGACAATCAAATGTGAAAAACAATCAATATACAAGCAAAATTGATAAATAAGAACATAAATTTCATAAGAATAAAAAGTCTCAATTGTATTGTCTTCCTCAACCAAGAATCAAAAGTATTTAGCTACTCATAGCTAGACCAAAACAATCAAAATTTATCCTAAAAAGCATTAAACAAAGCAAAATAAAAAGTTACTGGCAAATAGCACGATTCCGGAGCATCAATTCCGTCTCAGTACCTTGACATCTTTGAGTTCTTTTTCAACAATTGAGAGAATATAATGAAAACTAAGTCTAAACTAGTTATCTAATGTATCTAATGTCTCTAAAGGTTTGAATACTCGAGTATATAATGTTGGAGGCTGATGGGTAGGTTACAATCCTTGTAGAATGGAAGAAATCGAGATCCTTATTTTTTCGGATTCTTCGACCGATCGATCGGTCCATGTTCGACCTATCGATCGGTAATTCCAAGCTTTTATTTTTCAATCTTCGCACTCTTCCGATCGATCGGTAAATCATAAATTTTATTTCTTCAATTGTACACTTTGCCGATCGACGGTTGCAATGTCTACCGATCGATCGGTAATTTCCAAAATTTGTTGCTTTGTTTTCGGACATGGCCGATCGATCGGTGCATGTTTGTTTATCGACCAGTTACTCTTCTTCATTTTTTGTCGGCTTATCTTGTTCGTCTTAAATTTCTCTTGATCTCTAAGCCATCCAATGCTATTTATTCATTGCTATTAGCTTGATTCTTCATCTCCACCTAAAGTCAAGCATGTATATGATTAGATAACATATGTATCAATTTATCTTTAAAAATATACATAATCGTTAACAAGTAAATGCACTATGTGTCTATTTCCAAGCACATCAACAAGCGCGACTGTACAATGAGTTCATGTTGCAACTACTTCGTTTTCGTCATCTCTCTATGAAAATAGTTAACTCAAGTTGCTATATTAGTCCATTGTAATCCATTATAAACCATTTTAAACTTTATTTTTCATCCAATGTGGGACAAGTGTATTACAAAAATAATTTACAAAATTCATCACCCATAACCATTGAAAATTTGAACGTCTCAAGTATAATTTGTTATATTAATCACACACATAAATGATATGAAACATGGTTATTTCATAGTTTACAACCCATTATCAATAATATAAATAGAGCTAGCTAATAGTTTACAATGTAACTCAATTTTTTTTTTTTTATGTAATAAAATTGAGGAATTTTTGAAATTATATGTACGAGGTACCAAAATCAAAATGATTTATGTAATATCATCTTACTAAATAAATAGTTACAAATTTTCGTTTTACACTCGATATTAATATAATTTTTGGACGTAGATTGAACATTCATGCTTCACCTTTTGAGTGATAAATCCAATTTTCGTTTACAGAATTATATTTTTGTTAAAAGATTGAGGCTACTACTACAAATACTCATTTTCTGTGGGGCTATTTAATTTACCCCCTTTACATTTAACCGAATTAATAAATTGTGGATTTGAAATTCACCTAATATAAAATTCATCCAATAATCAAATAGATTTGAAATCAATCCATGATTTCAAATACATCAATCCATATATACCTTTAGGTTGTATATGGATGAATGAGTTTCATGTAAATAGAATGATTTGATTTGAAAGTGAATTTGAAACTTAGACGTAAAATTGAATGTATGAAATAGTGTAAAATCTCTACTTTTACTCAAATAACTAAAGCTACTAATTAGGTGTCTTAATACTGCAATTTTTGCTACCTTTGTTCATAAAGAAATAGTCAAAAAGTATGCTTAAGCTTCGATTAACGCGTAATTTAGCCGTCTGTTTGTCCATAGTGCAATCAGCCTAAACATCTTCACAATACAAGACATATGCTAAGTTTTGGAGTTAATGTTTAGGAATCCTATGTGTTACATCTGTTAAATTCTTTTCATTTTTTTAATAATTTATTATTTATTTATTTATCTGCTTAGACTTTATCAATCTAGAAGTACATTTATGAACTGATAAAACACAGTTAGCTGGAATGAGCTACTTATCTTTTTGTATAAACTATTGCATTGAGAATATTACAATGTGTTTTCTGAACTTTGTGCACGGGTCCGGTTATTATAAGGGAAAATTACAGCTGTCTCTCATGTATAAAAAAATTATTATAATTTTTGACCTCTAGTTCGACAATAACTGATAAACCCTATCTAGAATAGTTGCATTATAATATCTGTGATATCCGAAAATTATTATGTTAATCCTGGAGTGTTTATAATGATTAATGGATTTTAATTGTGGTAATTATGAGGTAATTATGTTGGATCCAAGGTTGAGATTTTATTCTCATTGAGGTGTTAAACCTTGGAAATATGTTGGTAGTGGGATCTGGAGTCTAGTGAACTTTGGATTGAGGTTTGTGATGTAATTATGTGAGTGAGAGATAATTATTGAACACGTATGATTTTTAAAGAGTTTTGGTGCGAGTATTTGAGACTCGGGTTTTTGGAGCCTTGGTACTATATATACCAAGTGGACTCGGTGTTCAACCATTCCCCACTCCACTTCCCTCTCTCTCCCCTCACCGCCTTTTCCCCACCCTTCCCAATTCCCCTTTTTTCTCTCATGGAAGAGAATCGAGCAAGGCTCGACTTTGGAATGAAATCTCTCGAAGATAATTGTGCAATATTCTTCCCCTCGCTTTTATCTTCGTTTTGGTAATAGTTTTGTGGTGTTTGGTTAAGTATGGTTATGGGTTTGGGTTTGGGAGATTTTGAAAGAATTGTTAACTTGATGTTTTGGGTGTTTTTATTGAGTTTAATGGAGTTTTTGAAGTGTTGAGGGTGTTGGGATGTTGGATTTGAGTTTGGGTGTCAAAAACACCAATGAAACAAAAAATTTGGGACAAACGCAGGTCGCGATCGATCGCGGCGTTAGCACCGATCAATCGCGGGGATCGGGCTATCGATCGCAAGACCGTGGAGATCGGGCGATCGATGTGAGACACGACGATCGATCGCCGAAGGGCGTTGATCAAAATTTTGAGGCTAGCGATCTCGTGATTTTTCGCCAGACGAGGATTTTTGAAAATTTTTACGTTGTTTGTAACTTCGAAGTGCGCTTTGCCCCGGGGCTTTTGGGTATTATATCATCGGTGTTAGGATGATATTTTGGAGGCTGAGTACGTGCTTGAATGTGTATTTGGGTGCATGTGGTTAATTGTGAGTTATTAACTGTGTATAGCAAATAATTCACTGGATCTCGGGGCGAAGGCTAGGAGTGGCTCTTCCTACTGGATTGTAAGGTACATATAACGTACGAGCATAGTTAATATATTATTGTCATTGTTAGATGAATAATATATTCTTGTTGCGATGAGTTGTTGCGTATTGTGAATTATGGTGATGCCGCTATTGAGCGAGCAATGAGTATGATGTTGTCGCTATTGAGCGAGCATGGCAATGACGCCGCCGCTGTTGAGCGTACGAGAGGTTGGAGTGCCGCCGCTGTTGAGCGAGTGATATGATTCAATGTGATGGAACTGTGAAATCATTAATTGAGATTTATGTGATTTCTGTAAATCATTAGTGTAATGATTAGTTATATTTGATTATGAAATTGGCGGTTTGAGCATGAGCAGGGTTAATCAGTATAATGATTAACTAATTTTGGAGTTTGATGAATTTGGTTATTGTGAGAACATGAACATCATGGAGATCCCATATGGTAACTGTACATAGACTTTACAACTTTATATCCTCTAAATTATGAATTGTTAGATTGATGAGATTGAGATTGTGTTATGATATGATCACCCCGTGTGAGGCTGTTTCTGTTGAAACATGTAGAACATGTACAACATTGGCTCTGAAAATGAGTTCGAGCCATTGATTGGGAATGCTTCCAGGACTGAGGTACTAATATTGGTATTAGGTAACGTGTTTATACAATAGTACACATTTATTTATATAATGCTCGTTGTGAGCATTCTCATATGTGTATATGGTTGTATAAGCTTGCGAGATTTCTCTTTTCATTTATGATTTGCATGCAATTAATTAAGGAGAAATGCATGATGAATTGAGAATATGATATTGGTGCATTGTACAGTGTATACTTGTGCTAGTAGATTGTATGTGGAATTGAATGAGAAGGATGATTTAATATCAAAAATGTTATAGTTGTCATGACATTGCTAGTGAAGCATGTATTTCCCTAATGACATGAATGTATGCACTAATATAAGTGATAATTCACTAATAGCGGGTTAAGGGTGTGGGATCCTTACAATATTATTCCCTCTAATTTGCAAAAATTACAATAACTTATCTAGGGATGGCTACGGGGCGGACATGTTTGGCAAACAGAAGCCCGCCTCACTACAAAAAATGATTATCTCAGGCCCACCCCGCCCCGCTTGATTTTTTATTTTTTATTTTTTTAAAAAAAATTATTAGCTATAAATCAATTTTAAGCACAAAAAACTGAGTTTCATTATTGAATTTCATGTTTTTCTCTAGTAAATATTCATAATAAATCGTTGTAAAACATTTTTAAGGTACCAGAACTTTAGTAATTTGCTTTCATTCCCTTCGAAATATCCACTTCTTTAATATGAACACATGAGTGTTATAAAATTAAATATGTCATGTTATGATTAAGTAAAAGTAGTGAAATTTATATTCGATATTAATTTTTTAAAAATAAATTTTAATATATAAAACGGGGCGGGTTCGGGCTGATTTTGTCCAAACCCAGGACCCGCCCCGCTTCAAAACCCATTAGAACGGGTCCAGACTCGCCCTAGTGGGGTGGGTTTAATACTGGTCCGGGTCCCGCCCCATTACCATCCCTAAATTCTCATCTATGATGTGACATAACAAGATGAGGTAGACATAATTGTTTAAATTAAATAAACGATATTCGTTATTGTTCAAACTTGAGGAGTTCTATATGTAATTCACTCTTATTATAATAGAAATGTAATTTCCTATAATAGTAATTTTAAAATAAGGATATTAATTCCTTTAGTTAGAAAGCTGAATGGAAGGGAGGTGATATCAGTGTTTTTAAAATCGGACCGGACATGAATCGATGCACTTACTTGTTACATGTTCGATCGGTTCAACCGTGTGAACCATTGATTCAATCGGTGATGATGTCAGCATTATGTAAGATCTATTTTAAGTTTTGTAAAATATATATACCATATATTTTACTATAGTTTCAAGTTGTACACAATAAAAAAATATCGTTACGCTAACATAACATGTCAAACTTCAAAAATTAAATAAAAATGAAATGTCTAACATAAAATATAATAATAATAAAACATCTAAAAAACAACAATAATGCCAAAAAAGATCAATATCTCATAATTATAATAAAATATTTAAAATATTAGAAATTATTCATATATATATTTTACGAGAAACTAAGCATGTTTATATATAATATATAATATACATAACACATTTATATATAATATACATGACACATTTATTGAATATATGAAATTTTTGATAAAAACACGCGTAACATATTATTTTGTAATTATTTCAATAACAATAAATTATATATAATATATTTGTTCTACAAATTTGATTTATAATTTTAAAAAAATAAAAAAAATAAAATTTTAAAAGAAAAGAAAAATGAAGGAATATACTGGTTCAACCAGTCAACCGGTTCACTGGTTGAACTTGTTTTTACGGTTTAATTCGGTTCCCACTGTTTTTATCAGGGTGATTTTGAGGGTCAAGCACTGGTGCAGGGTTAAACCGGCCGTTCGGACCGATTTTCAAAACACTGGGTGATAGTTACAAGAATGGTGGGGAAGTTGATAGTACCCGACGATTCAGGGTCTTTTAATTTTATATGAAAAATTACAACACTTACAATCTTGTATATCAAAAATATTTTCTTAACATGAATCAATATTTTTTAATCCTATGTGCAAATTATGATGAAAGATTTGATGTGGTCTAAAAGAGGAAATCTCTAGAAAAAAAGAAGAAATAAATCAATAAATCTGTTCTTATTGCACATGTAATTTTCCCAATTATATTGATGAACATTAAATAAACTAAATTTCATCCTAGGAACTGGACAAATGTGGAATGAATTTAGTGATGTTTTTGTTATCACAATCTCATATTAATATAAATTTAAGGGATGTTCACCCCATTACACAAATGATTTAAA